>JAOBAM010000018.1:7172935-7183883 GCA_025212355.1 Notarius kessleri
TCGCCAGCCACAGGGCTCGAACCCAGACCTTCTTGCTGTGAGGCGACAGCGCTAACCACTACACCACCGTGCCACCCTAGCTGGACAAATTATTTTTTAAAATAATGTCTTTGTCCCACCTTGACTCTTCTAGTTGGTCCCTGTGCTCTGGAGTACACTAAAGCGAAGACAGCTAACCACTTTTGGACAGATCCTTCAGCTGACGAACTGGTGCAGAGACACCGTATTCATAGTGGCTACTGTCGCCAGGACTCACCCACCAAGCGCCCTGCTCTTGTTAGTACTGTAGCTTTTCTGCCTTTAGAATGTGAATTTTAAGTGGAGAATATATGTCCTTTACAGATAATCACAATGCTACAATCTATGTGTACTTGTTTGAGTAGATTCAGAAAAGGCAGTCAAGTGGTAGTATGGATGACAGGCCCTCCTTGTGGGCTCGGGACTATGTGGAATCTCTCCATCAGAACTCCAGAGCCACACTGCTATTTGGCAAGAATAATGTTCTCGTCCAGCCAGTATGTAACCTGCTGAAATTACTCCAGAATTATTATGACTGTACTGAGTGGCCTGAATGAACTACGTTACTAGGGTTCATACTTATTCCTGTAGACAGATGACATGGAAGCGATCCCAGGATACCTATCTCTCCATCAGACTGCAGAGCTAATGACGTTGAAGTGGACACCAAACCAGTTGATGAATGGCAACATGGGAGAGTTTGATTATGAAAAAAGGTAGACGTATCTTAATACTACTGTAATCCAGAGAGGAAGATGTATGATTGCATTGTTGTCTGGGTTGGTTTGTATGTCGCTTTGACAAGCACTTTCAATTAACAGTGTCTACTGGGATTATGCAATGAGCATTCGCCTCGAGGAAATTGTCTATTTGCATTGCCATCAACAAGGTAAAAGCATCCACAGTAAATTAACTGCATCTTTCAGTATTCATTGTGTATATGTCTGAACAATCCAGCATCGCAAACTGAATATTTTCCCTGTCTTCAGTGGACAGTGGTGGAACTGTGGTGTTAGTAAGCCAGGATGGGATCCAGAGGCCACCATTCCGTTTTCCAAAAGGAGGCCATCTGCTGCAGTTCCTCACGTGTCTCGAGACAGGGCTCCTTCCACACGGACAGCTTGATCCTCCTCTCTGGTCCCAGCGGGGAAAGGTTGGCATGGAAATCAACAAATCTTTCATCAGTTCGAAGCTAGGACAGTACCACAGTTGTTTCTGTAAAATGTATGCAACTTTTGTTATTTAATAGGGAAAGGTTTTCCCAAAATTACGGAAAAGAAGCCCACACAGCTCCTGTGAGTCATTTTCTGACAAGGATGAGGATGAAGCAACGGATTATGTGTTTCGGATAATATATCCAGGCAGTCAAGAGTTTGGTATGTGGTTCAATAAAATGAGATGTGGTTATATTGTGGTTGTATGTTGTGTTGTCACTGTTGTATGGACCGTCATTGTGAAGTATTTGCTTTTCCTTCATCTTGTGTGGACTTGCCACACATCACATGTTCCTTAGCATCCTCTCATACCTCTGTCTGTCCATTGTGCACCGTCAACCTCATGGTCTGCTATATTTTTGGAGAAAGAGAGAAACATTTGGTCCGTCACTGTTTATTTCCTTAGTCTCGAACTTTAGAGCAGAGGTCTTCAGTATTGTCCCAAAAGAGCAGGTGTGGCTGCAGGTTTTCATTCCAGAAAAATAGATGTATTTAATGAATAAAGTCCAAGATTGACTGATTTAACAAGTGGGATAATGTGTGGCTCCTGATTGCCTACAATGAAAAACTGTAGTCACTCCAGCCATTTGTGGATAAGACTCCTGTTTTAAAGCCATATTTCTTCAGTAAAAAAATTAAATGAATAATGGCAAACAGGGTGATGGTGCTGATGAAAATGCAGCAAGTAACTACAATATGGATGCTCTTATAATGATGCAGTTGGCCCAGAGCTGATGGACCAGAGCATGACCATGTGGCAGCCAGCACCAAGGAAGTCTTCTTGTTCCTCGTGCTCTCAGAATGGTTCATCTGAAGGTGGAATTCCCAATGGGTGCAATCATGACAGGCTAGTATGAAATTAGCACCATACCTGTGCACACTTTAAAAAACACAGAGACACACAAATACAAATTTCTTAATATTGCATTTTTTCATTGTTGTGCAGGGCACCACTGAAATTGCTTTGTGAGACCATGAAGTACCAGATCATTTCTCGCGCCTTCTATGGCTGTATGTAACGTCTCCAAAATTGTCTTTATTAACCATAGTACCTTTAGAGGGTACGTGAACTACTCATACCTTTCTGCCATTTAGGGTTGGCCTACTGCCGTCACCTGTCCACAGTCCGCACACATCTGTCTGCTCTAGTCAATCCAACTATCATTGAGCCTGATATTCCCTATGATGCCAAAGGAGGCCTCTCTGCAGAAGTGTGGAAGACATTTCTTCAAGATAGTTCTGTAAGGCTTCTTAGACAAACTTTTGAATTTTTGCATAATAATGCTTTACAAATATGCAAAGCTTGCAGCCCACAAGCCTTGTATACAGGTGTTGCATCAGTTACTGAAAGCTCCAATTAACCTCACATTTGGTTTCTCCCTGGCAGGCTTATGAAGAGGCAGAACTTCTCCGGCTTGTGTACTACGGTGGTGTAGACCCCACCCTACGTAAGGAGGTGTGGCCTTTCCTGCTAGGCCACTACCACTTCACTATGACTCTTGAAGAGAGAAAGGAGGTATGGTGCAAGACACTCCTAACCGATAGTAATGAATAAATGCTTTGAGGTATCAGACATCCTGAGTGTGGCGTGTTCCACAGGTGGATGAGCAGGTTCGAGCTTGTTATGAGCAAACCATGAGTGAGTGGCTGGGCTGTGAGGCCATAGTGAGGCAGCGCGAGAAGGAGCAACATGCTGCTGCCCTTGCTAAGTGTGCCTCTGGCGCAAGTGTGGATCTTCGACAGGACTCCACGATCAGCACTGATGTAAGATATGGGCAAGAAACCTCTGGCTAATGTTGATTAAGCTATTAATGAAGGACCAAATGATGTTATAGTCCAGAAGATTACAACTGCTAATTGTGGTAAATTCCTTCACAGATGCAGGTGTCAGTGGTAGTAGAAATATCCTCAAACATCCAGTGCAGGGTTCTGGACTCACCCAATACATAAATTATTCTTAAACATAAATACTAACCATAACGTGGTGCTCTGTGACAAATCTGGTTCAATATATGGCTTGAGAGAATAATGAATAGCCAAATGAATGAATGAATGAATGATATTGTGATGCATCGCTGTAAATTTTTCCTGTCCAGTCATCCCAGAGCTGTAGCTCAGAGAAACACAGCAATGCCTGCTCCCAGTGTGACTCCAATAGTAGCACTCAGGTGTGGCCCAACAGATACATAAGATTTTTTAACACCAAAGTTCCATTAGCATTTGTCTCACTGCTAGCTGTCCTGACTTTCTGCAGGTGTTTGGGTCTGTCGATGAGGTTGACCCAATTGAATCTGAACCTAAACCAAAAGATGAGAAGCCCCAACCTAAAATCCCAAATGGTACTCTTCCCAACTGCACTAGTTCTCCAGACTCTGGACATCCATCCTCTCGCAACTTCTCAGTCACATCTGGGCTCTCAGATTGCTCTCCAAGCACAGAGGATGCTTCAACACAAGAGAATGGAACCAAAATCAAACTACCAGAGACATCCACAGTGACTTCTGACAGGACTGTGGACCTTCCAACCAGCTCTAGCCTTGAAGACAAGCTCAAACAAGAACCAGCAGAAGAGAGCTCACTGGCTCTGGGCACAGGGAAGGGGAATCTCATCAAAGCGCCTACAGGAGCTCTTGCTCCAGAAGATGAGATGAACAAACATCAGGAAAATGAGAAGCTAAAAAATTCTGATGCCAAAGAAGTTAGCAGGACTGACACAATCAAATCCATGGACTCTCAATTGGATTTAAATGAAAAATCTGAGTTGACTGTTTCTGAACCAGCAGAAAACACAATTTCTGAGCATTTTGAAGAGAATGCAAAACCTTCAGATAGCAATGAGAAAAGCAAGCAAATACTTCAATCATCAGAGGCTACTTCTGAAGAGATCACACAATCCTTAGAGGGAATTAGGGACTCACAAATGGTGGTTGAAACACAGGAAAACATGGAGTTTAACAATTATAAAGAGAAAACTGAGAAAAATATTGCTTTAGAAATGCAAGCAAACAAAGAAACATCTACCATGTGTGATTCTCTCAGGACACTGACAAAAGAGGGTTCTGTGGAAGATGTAAAAACCATAGATAGAAGTCCACCTGCAAATACTGAAGAACTCACAAAGTCAGAGATGACCAGTGCCCCTCACATGGAGCCTTCGCAAAAAGAAGCACAGCCCCCTGAACCTCTTTCTGAAACAGAGGTGACCCATGACCCTAACAGGGAGCCTTTGGAAAAAGAAACAAAGTCTCTTCAACCTCCATCTGACTCAGAGAGGACCTGTGGCTCTCACATGGAGCCCTGGGAAGAAGAAACAAAGCCTCCTCAACCTCTCTCTGAATTAGAGATGACCAGTACCCCTGAGATGGAGCCATTGGAAAAAGAAATTAAGCTGCCGCAACCTCTTTCGGAATCAGTGATGAACAGTCCCCCTGACGTGGAGCCTACAGAAAAAGAAATGAAGCCTCCTCAATCTCTCTCTGAATTTGAGATGATCAGTGCCCCTAGCATGGAGTCTATGGAAAACGAGATTAAGCTGCCTCAACCTTTTTCTCAGTCAGAGATGACCAGAGACCCAGACATGGAGTCTTTGGAAAAAGAAACAAAGTCTCCTCAATCTCTATCTGACTCAGAGAGGACCTGTGGTTCTCACATGGAGCCCTGGGAAGAAGAAACAAAGCCTCCTCAACCTCTGTCTGACTCAGAGAGGACCCATGGCTCTCACATGGGACCCTGGGAAGAAGAAACAAGGCCTCTTCAACCTTCATCTGACTTAGAGAGGACCAGTTGTCTTGAGATGGAGCCATTGGAAAAAGAAACGAAGCCTCCTCAAACTCTCTCTGAATTAGAGATGACCTGTGCCCCTGACATGGAGCCTATGGAAAAAGAGATTAAGCTGCCTCAACCTCTTTCTCAATCAGAGATGACCAATGCTCCAGACATGGAGTCTTTGGTAAAAGAAACAATGCCTCCTCAATCTCATTCTGAATCAGAGATTACCAGTGCCCCTGACATACAGCCTTTGGGAAAAAAAGAAACAATGCCATCTCAACCCATTTCTGAATCAGAAATGACGAGCAACTCTCACAAGGAGTCTTTGGACATAGAAACAGAGCCTCCGCAACCTCTCTCTGAATCACATGACATTGCATTAATAATGAGCAATCCGTCTAATGCTGATAAGCCAGATATGAAATCTATAATGAACTGGGCTTATGATTCCAACAGAACCAAGGCATTAATGAAACAAATGAATGAACCTGTGCTTGACAGCTGCATTTCCATGATGCCATTATCAAAACAATCTCCAGATTCATCTGATGACTCACCATCTGCCCTGGAAATGGAGGAAATCCCAGCTGCTTTGGTTTATATGCCTTCAGAGGATATCTTGGCCAATATTCCTGTTACACTGGGTCCACCTTTGGCTCTGACGATGCCACCAGAGAAGGCTGCAGTAGGTATGCCTGCTCTGAAGCTGTGCATGGAGGCAGGTCAGACCACCAGCCCAGAGGCCACCGAATCAGCCTTGTCTGAAGAAGAGCCAGAGATGGAGAGTCTGTTCCCCAAACCAGACTCCCTAGCTGTAGGAGACCATAAAAATGATGTTGCATCTCCAGTGTCCTCTATTGGAACTACTTACTCTGTAAGATAATTGACATTTTCTATCTACTTTAAAAGCATTTTCATGTCCTTCAGTTTCTTTCTGCTGGAATGCTCATGTGTAAATCCCAGAAGCATCTTATGTTCATTAATCATTGCTGTTTTGGTCTATAGCAAGAACTTCTAGACTTGTATACCCTCAATCTTCACCGTATTGACAAAGACGTCCAAAGATGTGACAGAAACTACTGGTATTTTACCACTGCCAATCTGGAGAAGCTACGTAACATCATGTGCAGGTAAATCTGACAGACCTTGTTTTCCCTCCTTTGAAAAAGTGCTATATGAAATATTTAACACATCCAACACAAATGTTCCTAAGTTTGTTTGTGTTCTTTTTCCTTTTTTCATAGCTATGTTTGGCAGCATCTAGATATTGGCTACGTGCAAGGAATGTGCGACTTGCTTGCGCCTCTGCTTGTTATTCTTGATGATGGTAGGTTCACACCAAGCTGCCCTACTGCTTATAAATAACAAATGAATCACTGTCTAGCCGCATTCACCAAGTATTTGAGTTGATTTGACTCACAGTTTTACTATGCCTCTCTTTTTTCCCCTCAGAGGCCATGGCATTTAGCTGCTTTACAGAGCTCATGAAAAGAATGAATCAGAACTTTCCTCATGGTGGCGCAATGGACACCCATTTTGCCAACATGCGTTCCCTTATTCAGGTATGACTACATGAAACAAATTTAGCAATGAGGTTAATTATTTTTTCTAAAGTAGTGTTTACTTTCCAAATGTTTAGATTCTTGACTCTGAGCTTTTTGAGCTGATGCAACAGAATGGAGACTACACCCATTTCTACTTCTGTTACCGATGGTTCCTCTTAGACTTTAAAAGAGGTACTGTCAAACAATTATGGATTAATATTACCAACAGAAAATAATACCACTTTGCATCACAACATGAGTAAATCTTATTTGTGTCTCAAGAAATGGTGTATGATGACGTGTTCTCCGTATGGGAGACCATCTGGGCGGCGCGTACCATCTCCTCTGGCCATTTTGTGCTGTTTATTGCCTTGGCACTGGTTGAGTTATACAGAGACATCATTTTGGAGAACAACATGGACTTCACAGACATTATCAAATTCTTCAATGGTAAGCTACCTATAAAGGGCAATACCTTTATACCTACACTCTCACATTTGATGTTGGTGCCTAGGAGCTCCAAAGTCCCCAGTTAGATCCTGAGCTCAAGTTACTGTATGAATGGAGTTTCTGTGCATGTTCCTTCCTTATCCACATGAGTTTCTTCTGGGTTCTGCCATGCTGGTAGGTGGGTCGGTAATGTTAAATTGTGCATAGGTGTAAATGAGTGTGTGAACACACTCACCAGCTCCATTGTGACCGCGACCAGGATAAAACAGTAACCTAAAGATGAATGAATTACATGATTCTACACTCAATTATGTTTCATTTCAGAAATGGCTGAGCGGCATGATGTTCCACAGCTTCTGGTGATGGCCCGAGACTTGGTTCACAAGGTCCAGATCCTCATCGAGAATAAGTGACAACCTTTCACCATTTGTTCTCCATTGTCTTATCAAAAGGCCACTCGTGTTTGATTATTTTCAAATGATATATTTTGATCCAACTGTTAGAAACACCTTTCTCCATGTTCCACAGAGCAGGAGATGGCTGAAATCTTTTCTAATGTAATGTAACTTGCTCGAGAGCAATAAAACCCAACAACAAATTACACACTTGAAAAGAACTACAAAATATCCATGGCAGATTATAGTCCTCGGCAGAGAAATCTTAGTTGCATGATTCTAAAAAGCTCTGACAGTGTTTTCCAGCCTTGATTATGGAGTACCCCAGCCCTGCAGTTTTTATGGGGGTTTTTCCCCCTCTCCAGCTTACCCATACTGCATCAGGAAGGTCCTTTAAATTAACTGATTAGGTGGATATGGTGTGTTCAACCAGGGAAAAACACAATGTTCAGGGCAGGGGCACCTCAGGAAGATAGCCGGGAACCATGGTTACCTCAAAAAATGATGATTCTGGTGATGCTAGTGATCAGAAAATTGAGCATCAACATCCGTTGGAGTTGTTATTTGGTGGCCCTTGAGCATGGTTTCCAACCCTGGACTACCTTGTCTTTTTTAATAAAATGATTTGCCAAATGAATAGATGTTAATGGAGCAGTGGTGGGAGAAACCTAAATGATGGCATTACCAATAGAGATTCCTTGAAAAGCACAAGATATTTGTTTATTGTCTGCAATTAAGAAACACATCCATCAAGAGGGGTGCTTGCTGTTAACAGCACTTGCCAGATTACAGTAGTTAAGTATTGCTTGTCTGTCATGACCACTCCATTTTGCATGGAAAACCCTCAGTCTGTGTCGGCACACCCTTCTGTTTTCAGGTATTATCAAATTTGTATTTTAGATGAGAACAAAGTGATTTTTTTTTATTTGTAATGACCAGTTAAGCTTTCTTGGGTGACTTTGTTGCTCGGTGACATGTTGAGCTGCTACACAATTATGTACCTCACCTGAACCAACCTTACTCGAAAACAATCATAAATATACTATAATCTCGGAGATGTGTTTATTTTTGAGCAGTCTTTTTGCCTTAAGTTCCTTTGTTTAGGGACGCATTCAGCCAATTCATTTATGCTCAGTGAGTGAGTGCAGAAAAAAAAAGATCAGATTATTATGTCTGTACATCAAAACTTATTCACTCCACTCCAGTGGTTGACATATATAGCATTTACATAGCGAGTGTGGGTGCGTGTGTGAAAGAGAACGTGTGTGCGTGTACGATCTGAACTACCAGCAACCAAACTTTTGTTTCATAATTTTAGCCAATGGATTCATTGTGGTTGTAGGACTCAGCTAAGACCTTGTGATTCAGACCAGTTGTTTCAAGTGCCAGTGTTATTAACACTAACCTTCACCCACATGCCATTCCATTGACGTGTATTGCCATTTCTTAAAAGCTCTGTGTACATTAGAAATTACGAAATGATAAATCACAGTATAAAAATACTATATAAAATGATGAAATGATGTTAATTGTAAAACAAAAAAGCAAAAGTGCTGTATTCAACTCAAGAAAGTGATAATTTATTTAAGAGAACAGAAAAATACAATATGTTAAAAATATATTATATGCTTATATATTTTTATTGTAATCTGTGTGACTATAATATAGTATATTGTCAGAATGTTTTGGTGCTGTATTGTAAAATGGAATAAATGTGGACTGTCATCAAAGCGTTCATGCTTCAGTTATTTGCTTTTACAAGTGTGGGATGATTTATTGTAATTGTCTTGATTAAAAAAAAAAGACTGAATTTTCAAGACTCAAACCAACACTCACCAGCCACTTTATTAGGAACACCCATCCACCTGCTGTTTGTTTTCAGCAGTTCTCTAATCAGCCGATCCCTTGACATCAGGACAAAGCATCAAATCATGCAGATACAAATCAAGAGCTTCGGTTAATGTTCAAACATCAGAATGGAAAAAATTGTGATCTCTCAAACTGTGACTTTCGCTGTGCCAGATGGACTGGTTTGAGTATTTCAGAAACTGCTGATCTCCTGGGGTTTTCACACACAACAGTTTCTAGAGTTTACACAGAATGGGGCAAAAAACATCAAGTGAGCGACAGTTCTGTGGGTGGAAACGTCTTGTTGATAAGAGAAGTCGGAGGAAAATGGGCAGATTGGTTCATGCTGCCAGGAAGGATATAGCAACTCATATAATCACTCTTTACAACCGCGGTGAACAGAAAAGCATCTCGGCATGCAACAGCAGAAGACCACATTGGGTTCCACTCCTGCAGCCAAGAACAGGAAACTTAGAATCAAGAATAATTTTCTATTAAAGTGACCAGTGAGTGTGTGTATATAAAATATACAGACCAGTCAATGAGACCAATACATTCACCAGGCGCTGCTGTGGGAACTAGTCAAGTCGATGGAAAAAATAGAGAGGCAGACAGTAAACAAAAGCATATCTGAGTTAAAAATTCAGTCTACATTTTATACAAAACAAATTCTCCAATCAGACGTACATCATATAATATTGCACTGAGAAATTAGGCTGTTTTTTAATGTTCTTTTGCCTCAATCAAATGTTTTCATTTTCATATCACCTTTGTTGAACTGCATTCATCAGTTTTTGCTTTAAGACAACTAATAGTCTTGAAACTCCTTTTATAGGTTGTATGTGTTTTCCAAATATCAAAATTACAACAGTAAGAAAGAGAGACTTGTATTCTGTATGCTAAGCTCATACATGACGTAGTTTTCCATCTCTCATCTTCATTCTCCATCAATTTTTCTTTTTTCAACATATTTGTAGAGCTCTCCACTTGATGATTCATTTCACAATTTGGAGTCAACCACTGAATCATACTAATGGACAACATGTGAAGGATTTCAAATGAATTTTTAGAAGCAAGATATCAAACGCAGTAGATCAATGTCCATCTTAGATAGCGTTTCAGCATTGTGACATGTGATGTGAAACCTTGAATGTTGTACATTTACACACATGGAAAACACTGTAGGTCTGGTGTGAGGTTCTGTATATTACTGGTCTACTGTGAAAATACTCAGTAGTACGTTCAGTACTAAGGGCCGTTTCAGTATTATTTTTTAAGGGGTCTGTGAGACAAATGAAATGAGTTCGCGGACTATATTTGCTGGGGGCCTTGAAATGTATGTGTTTTAGAGGGTTTTTAAGCAGATATGCACAATCATTATTCTTTAAAAAGCAGTTGTGAAACTTTTATTTAAGGGCAGCATTCGTAATGCGACATGTAACCTGCATAGGCCCATCAAAAATCTACATTTAAGAGTTATTTCACAAAATCAGCTGATAGATGACGAGGCGTGTAGCGCTGAGTTGGCGATAAGCCATGTACAATGAGATTGAATGGAATAATCGTTTTATTCTATCCATATTCACTGGATTTTGAGAAGCAGAGTATTTTTATTTTTTGCAAATTTGATAAATAAAAACTTTATACAAAACGCCCGTCAAAATAATTTCCGCTAAGAATGTAAACAAACCGGCAAAATGACAGTAGCAAT
>JAOBAM010000018.1:7388516-7399499 GCA_025212355.1 Notarius kessleri
CATATAGTTTATTGACTGAGTATATTTAGTGGGGTTCCCCCACAGTACCCAGTTTTATATTATTTTTTTTTTATGTTGAAAGATTTCATTATTTTTAAGCCATTTTTGGCCGACAGCATTTCTTTACATGTGCCTAAGACTTCTTTTTTGTACAGTACTGGATTTCCGGGGTGCCAATATTTATGGTTCCGCATTTAATATTTATGACTTTTGATGGTTTGGTGATATGGTGGATTTTTCTGGCTTATTATCAGATAAACTAAAGGTCAAACTGAACACAAATAAAATTCACCTTGCCGAAAAGCCAGTTCACTGAAAGGGGAAGTGGATGACTTTTTGACCTGTGGTTTAACAAGTGTTGGTCTTGTGAGCCAGTAGAGAACGCTGCCTGGACCACTGTCTCTAAATTCTATAAAAGCTATTATGTGTTTTTTTATCTTGTCAGGTGCGGCTGGCACGTATCCAACAGATCGAGCAGGACATGCTGAGGGTGCGCCAGCACTTACAATCCCAGCCTTCCGAAACTGAGGTTAGTCCACCTAAAATTCACAACATCCTACGTGAAGGTCAGGGCCTCTCCAACAAATAAACAGCAGGTTGTACACAGTGGTTGAGTTATTATAGGCTAAGAATCCCATGTGCAACTGGTGTATTTCAGTATCGTACTGTGACTGGCGATATCAATAAATCTGAAGTGCACAGGTTAATACGTCCTCATCTGTATTAACACTAGCAGTGAAAATGTATTTTTGGAAATGGAAAAATCAAGGGATCAAAATGCTCCGTTGATGTACTTTTATTGTGGTATGGATAAACGGACTGTTATCAAATTTAGTGATGCATCAACATCACACCATCTTATGGCCTATTTCAGAGGTTTTCTAATTTCAAAACTGAGATGGCAGAGGTTTTGATGATCTTGGTCACATTTGTGTAAATATTTCACCCTTTCAGATATCATAATCGGAGATGACGGGATGTCTCAATTTCTGGCTGCTTTTTTGTTTTTTTCTGGTTTGTTTTAGTGTAGGTTTAAATCTTGGCGTATAGAAATGGGCAAATGTATCTAAATTTTCATGAGATTGGTAGAAAACAAATCTAAGATTAACGTTTTACTAAATTCAAAGTTGGTGATTCAGCTTCTTCCTAAGTTAGCAAAATAAGCTTGAAATGAGTGTGTAGAAATTGATTTAATTCTGTTTCATATTGCTATTAAAATAGTATTACTCATAAAAATTGGCCTGTATGTAAGAATTTCTCTTACTTGGATATATTTTGTTGATGCCGATCATTATAAACGTGTGAACATTTCTGCTATGACATTTTAATGGAGCAAGCTGGTGCACCAAATATAGACACTTTGCGTGACAGAGCATGAACAGATGTAAGCGTGACCTGGCTTTCAGATGGACAGTACAGATCAGGGGCCACAAGGCTCGGTGTGCAAGTGAAAGTTTCAATACCGTGCATCTCTGTGTGCCATATCTGGATTATGTAGGTCAGGAAGAGAAACTCTTTTATCTTTCCTCTAATTTTGCCCATCCTTAGGCCAAACATGACCTCATGGCCCAGGCTGAGGGGGCACAGGCATCAGGAGACTCGGTCATCGGGAATGGTGCTTGCTCTCAGGTGAGGAACGACAGACTTGCATGTTCCTGCGCTTCTCACTGAAATTGTGTCTCTTGCAGTGTAATTTTTGCATTTGGAACCAATTTTAAGTGTTTTCAGTCCATTCAAGGAGTGTTTTTTAAATAGTCATGTAATGAATGAATGTTTTTAAATATCCATTGTGGGATTACTGGTGAAGTGCATGCCATTTTCCTGGCTCACTGAACAATAGCATTTTGCCCACAGATGGCGCCACAGATGTGTCAGCGGATTAGCCACAGGGGATCAAGTGTGATTTACTGACCTTAGTTAACTTCACACTGTTGGTCCATGTTCTGTATTGACCTATTTTATTGTTAAGGCATATCTCTCAGTTAAATGGTTGGTTTTTTTTACAGTGAGGATTAAAATAGCTTTTTTTTTTTTTCCCTTTTAAAGACAAGTCTGTCTGTTTTGCCAGGGCTCAAGCTCTCGTATGGATCATGACACGGCCAGTGAGATGAGTAGTGCAGGAAGCTACTCGGTACCCCGCAGGCTTACCAGTCATTTGGGCACTAAGGTGACATTTTGAAATTTTAACCAGAAAAATAATCAGCTGTCACGCTTAGACAAGTGTCAGATTTATTGCTACAGACTAAAATTTGACTATTTAAATCAGTAGATGTTTTACCTGTCAGGTATCACATTCAGTACATTTGCTTGTGTGCATAAACGTTCAGTGAGCATGAAGAACATGTCCCATCTCTTCAGGTGGAAATGGTGTACTCTCTTCTGTCCATGCTGGGCACTCACGATAAGGATGACATGTCTCGAACCCTCCTGGCCATGTCCAGTTCTCAGGACAGTTGTATAGCCATGCGTCAATCCGGCTGCCTGCCGCTGCTTATCCAGCTTCTGCATGGCAATGACAAGGACTCTGTTCTGCTGGGCAACTCTCGTGGCAGCAAGGAGGCCCGAGCCAGGGCCAGTGCTGCGCTACATAACATCATCCACTCGCAGCCGGACGACAAGCGTGGCCGGAGAGAGATCCGCGTGCTCCACTTGCTGGAACAGATCAGGGCTTACTGTGAGACCTGCTGGGAATGGCAGGAGAGCCATGAGCGTGGAGTAGACCAAGACAAAAACCCAAGTAAGCCCCCCCGCCTTTACCTTTTGCCCAACGGTTTAAGGCCAGTGCTATGCTATGAAGTGACCATTTTAATTTTGCTAATGTACTTTTGTTTTGAATTTTAGTGCCTTCCCCTATGGAGCACCAGATCTGCCCAGCTGTTTGTGTTCTTATGAAGCTGTCATTTGATGAAGAGCATAGACATGCAATGAATGAACTTGGCAAGTTTCCCCATGTACTGCTATTTCTCAGCTTTTTGTTCAGAATATGTATTTTAAAGGAATTACTGAATGTGTTACCGTTTGTAGGTGGACTGCAGGCTATAGGTGAACTGTTGCAGGTGGACTGTGAAATTTATGGCCTTACGAGTGACCACTACAGTGTTACACTAAGAAGATATGCTGGCATGGCTCTAACTAACTTAACTTTTGGAGACGTAGCCAACAAGGTAGGGAATTCCATTCGTTTTCAGATTTAAACTAATAATTGTAGTGGTGGTGTTAACAATGATTTTTTTTTTTTTTTTAAATATAAACAGGCTACACTTTGTTCCATGAAGGGCTGTATGAGAGCCATGGTAGCTCAACTGAAATCTGAGAGTGAGGATTTGCAACAGGTACATTTAGTCTCCATATAGCTGCTGTGTGTGTATACTTGCAGCAAATCTATTTTGTTTAATTTGATCATCTTTATTCCTTCAGGTAATTGCCAGTGTGTTGAGAAACCTGTCTTGGCGTGCCGATGTAAATAGTAAAAAGACATTGCGTGAGGTTGGCAGTGTTAGGGCTCTAATGGAGTGTGCCCTTGAGGTTCAGAAGGTAAGGACTTTTGTTGCATCTAAAAAAAAATTTTTTTAAAAATGTTCCTTTTGTATCATTTTATATAAATCCATTATTATTATTATTATTTTTTTTTTTAATACAGGAATCAACACTAAAAAGTGTGCTTAGTGCCCTTTGGAACTTATCTGCCCATTGCACTGAAAACAAGGCTGATATCTGTTCTGTTGCTGGTGCGTTGGCCTTTTTAGTGAGCACTCTAACCTACAGAAGCCAAACCAACACCCTTGCCATTATAGAAAGTGGTGGTGGGATCTTGAGGAATGTTTCAAGTCTTATCGCCACAAATGAGGAGCACAGGTTAATTTGTAATCTATTGCCATTTCTGTCATAAGCAGTTGGTTGCTCTTCTTCTCCCAGTGCTGCAAATTCTAACTTTTTCCAATATTTTTGTAGGCAAATACTGCGGGAGAGCAGCTGCCTGCAGACGCTTCTTCAGCATCTCAAATCTCACAGCTTGACAATAGTGAGCAACGCCTGTGGAACTCTGTGGAACCTCTCTGCTCGAAATGCAAAAGACCAGGAGGCATTGTGGGATATGGGCGCAGTTAGTATGCTAAAAAACCTGATTCATTCCAAGCACAAAATGATTGCTATGGGTAGTGCTGCAGCTCTGAGAAACCTCATGGCCAATCGGCCTGCCAAGTACAAGGATGCAAACATAATGTCTCCTGGATCTAGCCTGCCTTCACTACATGTAAGAAAACAGAAAGCACTAATTGAAGAACTGGATGCACAGCATCTTTCTGAAACTTTTGATAATATAGATAATTTGAGTCCTAAGGCTTCTCACAGGGGCAAGCCTCGGCACAAGCACAATGTTTATGGTGATTACGACGGGGTTTGTAGGTCGGATGGTTTTAACACTAGTGGTGTTGGTGTTCGCTCCCCTTACATGAACACGCCAGTGCTTTCCAGCCCATCTTCTCGGGAGAATAGGGGAAATACGGACAGTGTTAGGGCTGAGAGAGACAAGAGTCTGGATCGGGAGCGAAGAGGTGTCCACCCAGAGCCTGACTCGGGTAAAAGAATGGGAATGCAAATTCCTACCACTTCAGCACAAATAGCAATGGTAATGGAAGAAGTACAAAGCATGCACTTGGGCCTAGATGACCGAAATGTTGGATCTACTCCGGACCCTCTTCTAGTTCAAGATGACCTCATCAGACGTCAGACTGGGGTTCACGGTCACCAAAATGTGTACAATTACAGTAAACCAGATGCATCAGGCAGACCTTGCCCAATGCCAAAATTGGAGTATAGAGCATCTAATGATAGCCTTAATAGTGTCAGCAGCACTGATGGTTATGGAAAAAGGGGTCAGATGAAACCATCTGTAGACTCCTACTCTGAAGACGATGAAGGAAAATGGTGTGTCTACAGAAAATATCCAGCTGATCTTGCCCATAAGATACACAATGCAAATCACATGGAGGACGATGATGGTGATCTAGACACACCAATTAACTATAGTTTGAAATATTCAGATGAGCAGCTCAACTCAGGCCGACAAAGCCCAAGCCAGAGTGAGAGGTGGGCAAGGCCCAAGATTCTGGAGGAAGAAATGAAACGCACTGAACACAATCCACCCAGGTCCCAGAGCCCAGGGTACCCAATGTACACAGAGGGAAATGGTGAAAGTGAAGATAAGCTCAAAAAATACCAGCCCCTGTTTGTTCAGCAGGACATGTCTGGAGGATTCCGATCCAGAGGACCTAATGAGCAAAGTAGCAGTACGTCTGGTCATGGAATGAACAAAAAAATTAACCAAACAATTTGTCCTGTGGATGATTTTGGTGATGACAAACCTACTAACTATAGCGAGCGCTATTCAGAAGAGGAGCAGCTTGATGAACAGCCTACCAATTACAGCATAAAATATAATGAGGATCACCACGTAGAGCAACCTATTGATTATAGTCTGAAGTATTCTGATGCATCCTCTAAAAAGCCAGTGTTCAGCCATTCAAAAGCATCATCTTCACAGAGCTCTGTCAAAGACCAGTTAAGTCAGGACAGTTCATCTTCTGTTTCTTCAGTAAAAACTCAGAATAGGCAAAAACAGCTCCAGCAGCCCTCAGCTCAGACTCGACCAGGGCCTGGCAGGTCGATTCAAAAGTCCACTTGCAAGGCTCCTACAATAAATCAAGAAACATTGCAGACCTATTGTGTGGAGGATACACCTATATGTTTCTCAAGAGGGAGCTCCCTGTCATCCTTATCTTCTGAAGATGAAATGGAGAGCTGTAAGCAGAATGTCAATGCAACGAGTAACTACACAGCTTTGCCTGTTGCTGAGAAGTCATCCAGTAATGTTCCTGATCAGCGTACAACAGAAGGTCAATCATCCAACCATTATGTCCGAATGAAGCCACCACGACACCAAGGATCTCATGTTGGGCATGGTGAGGGTTCTAGACATCAGAAAGTAGTAGAATTTTCATCAGGTGCCAAATCACCATCAAAAAGTGGTGCTCAGACCCCCAAAAGTCCCCCTGAACATTACGTCCAAGAGACCCCTCTTGTGTTTAGCAGATGCACTTCTGTTAGCTCTCTTGACAGCTTCGAGAGCCACTCCATTGCAAGTTCAGTACAGAGTGAGCCATACAGTGGAATGGTCAGTGGCATAATCAGCCCTAGTGATTTGCCCGATAGCCCTGGCCAAACAATGCCACCCAGTCGCAGCAAGACCCCTCCACCACCACCCCCACGGACAACGTCCATAAAGCAGAAAGTTAGCGTGCCACCCCATGCCGAAAAACGTAACTTGGCGCCAAGACATGCAGCTGTCACTGCTGCTGTGCAAAAGGTGCAAGTGCTTCCAGATAATGACACACTTCTGCATTTTGCGACAGAGAGTACTCCAGAGGGATTTTCATGTGCCTCTAGCCTCAGTGCATTAAGTTTGGATGAGCCCTTTATTCAGAAGGATGTTGAGTTAAAGATAATGCCTCCACTTCATGAGGATGACCACGGAAACAAAACAGAACCAGAGAAAGAAGATACTAATGAAACTAAGAGGCAAGACAAGCCTCCAGGAACTACTGAATCTGAGAAAGATATATTGGATGACTCTGATGACGACGACGATGATAGAGAGATCCTAGAAGCATGTATAAATTCAGCCATGCCTACAAAGTCCTCAAGAAAACCTAAGAAGCAAACGCCCCCAACCACTTCAAGAATACCACCACCAGTGGTCCGAAAACCAAGCCAGCTCCCCGTTTATAAACTACTGCCCTCACAAAACAGAGGACAACTGCAAAAACATATGGCACTGACTCATGGAGAGGACATGCCTCGGGTATATTGCGTAGAAGGAACGCCTACTAACTTCTCCACGGCAACATCTCTTAGTGACCTTACAATTGATTCACCTCCAAATGAGTTGGCTACTATTGAAATTCCAGCTCCTCAAGCGGAGGCATCAAATCAAAGACGAGACACTGACCCAGAGGGTAAAAGTGCAGAAACAACAGATATTGCTGCAGCTTTTGACATGCAGTGTGCTCCTGGTGAGAATGAAGGTGATGATATTCTTGCTGAGTGCATCAACTCGGCAATGCCAAAAGGTAAAACACACAAGCCATTTAGAGTACAAAAAATGTCAGATCAACCTCAGCATCCACCTACTGCTACTGGCAGTCTAGTTCAGCAAGAGTTTGAAAAGAAAAAGCCAACTTCTCCTGTAAAACCAATGCCACAAAGCAGTGAATATAGAGCAAGGATGCTTAAGCGACCAGATGCCTCTAGCAACTTATCAGAAGCAGCATATCCTGATAAAAACACAGAAACAAAAAAGCTAGAGTCTAAAGCAGGCCCCAGAGCATTGGCAGATAAGTCTCTGAATACCGAGGAACGTGCCCGTCCAGGTTTTGCCTTTGATTCTCCGCATCATTACACGCCAATTGAAGGTACTCCTTATTGCTTTTCTCGTAATGATTCGCTAAGCTCACTTGACTTTGAGGATGATGATCTTGACCTTTCCAAAGAGAAAGCTGAGCTCCGAAAAGATAAGGAACAAAGAAAGCTTCCGCCTTCAAAGAGTAATGGAGAGCATTCTGAAAACCCCAACAGAGTGGCCACATTTCAGAGCGCCCCAGCAAAGGCCCTTCAAAAACCAGGTTTTTCACTTGCATCCAAAGAAAATACCGGAACAGTGCCTGATGAAAAGCAAAACTTTTCAATAGAGGACACCCCGGTGTGTTTCTCAAGAAATTCCTCCCTCAGTTCTCTTAGTGACATTGACCAAGAGAACAACAACAAAGATTGCTCCCACAAAGAGGACACATCACAAGTAGAAATGCCCAGGCCTCAAGCCTCTGGCTATGCACCAAAAGCCTTTCATGTGGAGGATACTCCTGTATGCTTCTCTCGGAATAGTTCTCTTAGCTCACTCAGTATTGATTCTGAGGATGACCTCCTACAAGAGTGCATCAGTTCTGCAATGCCAAAGAAAAAGAAGCAACCACCTAGAAGTAAGAGTGATGATCAAAGTGTTAAGGAGGAGAAAAGCATGTTGGCTGATGGCATTTTAGCAGAGGAACCAGATCTTATATTGGATCTCACAGATACACACAGTCCTATTTCAGAGCAAGCTTTGTCTCCAGACTCTGAATCGTTTGACTGGAAAGCCATCCAAGAGGGTGCCAATTCAATTGTTAGCAGTCTACACCAGGCTGCAGCCAGTCTATCCAGACAAGGATCGTCTGATTCTGATTCTATCCTTTCTCTTAAATCTGGCATTTCCATTGGATCCCCTTTCCACCTACCTTCAAATCAAGATGAAAATAAGCCACCTGCTCATAAAGGACCAAGAATATTGAAACCGGGTGAGAAAAGCACTTTAGAAACAAAAAAGAAAGAGGAGGAAGCTGCTAAAAGCCTAAAAGGTGGTAAGAAAGTGTATAAAAGTCTTATCACTGGAAAACCACGACCTAGTCTTGATACAATGACTTCTCAGCAGAGACAAACTCAAGTTCCTGTAGTTTCGAGAGGAAGGACAATGGTTCATGTCCCTGGTGTGAGAAGTAGTTCTCCTAGTACCAGCCCTATTCCAAAAAAGCCGCCTCCTCGTGGACAAGCCACAAAACCCCCAGCTCCTCAGGCAACGAATTCTGGAAACTCTCCTAGGACTATGAAGACACCATCAAAATCAGACCCTAGTCCAGCCAGAGAACCAGCTGCCTCCCATGGAGGATCAAGTAAAACCTCCTCTCGATCAGGGTCAAGAGATTCAACACCATCTAGACCACCCCAGCAATCCCTTGCTAGACCCATGCAGTCTCCTGGTCGTACATCTGCTTCACCGGGTAGGAATGGTCTAACTCCACCAAACAAATTCTCTCAGATACCTCGTACTGTTTCTCCAAGTGCAGCTTCCAAACCTGGGTCTGGTCGAATGTCTTACCCCTCTCCAGGGAGGCAGTTGGGTCAGCAAACACCTCCGAAACATAGTGGCTTGCCAAGAAGCACCAGTGGTATACCCAGGAGTGAATCTGCCTCAAAAAGTCTAAATCAGTCTGGAGCTCAAGGCCCTTCCAAAAAAGCAGAGCTGTCTCGAATGTCCTCCACAAAGTCAAGTGGGAGTGAGTCTGACAGATCAGAGAAACCTGGACTTGTTCGCCAATCCACGTTTATTAAAGAAGCCCCTAGTCCAACCCTGAAAAGGAAATTGGAGGAGTCTGCTTCCTTTGAGTCTTTATCTCCTTCCTCTCCGAGTCAGTCTCAAACACCTATTTCAAGCCCGTCTTTACCAGACATGTCTCTCTCTCTGCCCTACCAAGGAAGTGGTTGGAAAAAGTCCCCTCAAAGCCAAAACTCTTCTGAAAATGGAGATGGGAAGTCACTTAGACGCAACGACATCTCCCGATCCCATTCGGAGAGCCCCTCGAGACTCCCAATTAACAGAGGAGGGACATGGAAAAGGGAGCACAGCAAACATTCATCCTCTCTGCCAAGAGTAGGTACTTGGAAAAGAACAGGCAGCAGTTCCTCTATACTATCTGCATCATCTGAGTCCAGTGAAAAGGGCAGAAGTGAAGATGAACGTCAGCCAGCTAATCCACCTCAGCGATCTGGACAGAGCAAGGATGGGGGACTAGAAAGGAAAGGAACATGGAGGAAAATAAAAGATGGTGAAGCAGGTCCCACAATGACTCTAGACTTGCCGGATCCGACTAGTGATGTACGCACAGCACACCAGCCGAGTACCACAGCGTCTAAAACTGAAGATGTCTGGGTGAGGATCGAAGACTGTCCTATCAACAGCCCTAGGTCTAGTAAATCACCAACAGCAAATACACCTCCAGTAATTGATGGTTTGTCTGGAAGACTACATCCTAGTGATTGGGACTTGAGTGAAATGCATCATAAGCAGCCAACAGCCAGTGAGCATGCAGCCACTCGACGTCTCGGTTCAGAAACTAATTTGAACTTGATCCGAAGTAGTGAGAGTCTTGACAAAAAGGTGACTGACATCAAGCCTGTTTTAAGCACTCCAAATATTGCTTCAGAAGTTCATGAAATCGCGATTGCCGAGCGTACACCTTTCAGCTCAACCAATTCTAGCAAACACAGCTCGCCTAGTGGTGCTGTTGCTGCTAGGGTTAGTCCTTTTAATTATACACCAAGCCCTAGGAAGAGCAGTGCTGACAGCACAACTCCGAGGCCATCTCAGATCCCCACGCCTGTTAACAGCAGTGTAAAAAAGAGAGACTCTAAAGGAGATGCTACAGAAAGTGGGTCCTATATTGTCACCTCAGTGTAAAAATTGTGTGAATAGACTGGACAATACTTGGAACGTGTTTTTGTTCATTTCTGTGGGAGAACAACTGTTTTAAACATATTGTAGTCAAAGCAAATATGCAGTTGTACTTTTTTGCTGGTAGAATTGTGACAGGCACACATGACTATCTGAGGAGGCGGAGCAGGATATTGTATGTCAATTTGTACAGATTTGTGTATATATTTAATTTAAACTGGTGACAAGATATCTTGCCTGACTTGAGGTAGATAATTACAGTGGAATATTTAGGATGTCGAGACCTTTTGGTTGACACTCCTGACTAATGCATTTGATTTTTAAGGAACTGTACACCTGTATTAATTCAATTGTCAAAATCCTTTTTATTGCCACATATTGTATGTTATGGCTTCTTCTCCTTGCATGGTCTCATCCAATGTTCTGCTGTTTCCTGAAGTAAAGTTGAACGTTGATGTGGACACAATGTGCTGATAGCTGTAGTGTAACATTTTACACTTTTTGTCTGTGCTTTTGAAAGTAAGGAATTAACTATGAAAAACAAACACTTCGGGGGATATTTACAATGGACAGATTATACAAATGAATAGATTCATTGCTTTGCTATTTGTGTGCAACATTTTCAGTTGAAGTGACTTTTTTTTTTTTTTAAATTGACATTTTGG
>JAOBAM010000018.1:8772670-8786925 GCA_025212355.1 Notarius kessleri
GAAAAGAAATGAAAAATCCAATGAGTTATGAGGAGTCAAAATGTGAGCACATTTTCTTAAAATTATAGACCGTTCATATCTTTGCCAATGGGCAAACTTACAAAATCAGCAAGGGATCAAATAATTATTTCCTCCACTGTAACTTTGTTCAGTTTTCAAAAGTAGCAGATATTTCACGCGTGAGAAAAAGAAGCAGCTGATGGGACCTCAAGTCAAATAAAGTGACCTGGTAAATATGTCTAAAAGTAAAAACTACATAAAGGTACTGGTTCTAGATTCTAGGTCCACTGTATGTATGATTAGTAATATATCCGTATATACAGCGAACTGCTGTAAAGAGTACTAAAGCAATATTGTGAGAGAATATATTGTGAATGTATTAGCTCCGGTACCTGTTGGGGGCTGCATTGTGTTGATATTGGGTTTGACATCAGGGAGGAAGGGAGACTTCACATCCTGACCAGGCGACATGTAGGGTGGCATTGAGCTGCCAGGAGTCATGGGAGGAGTAGGGTTCCCTGGCAGGGGTGAGCTGGGGTAGCCAGGCATCGCCCGCCCAGGCTGGAGGAAAAAAATATATATATATATTGTAATAACAAAATAACGATTACATGTACACATCTGGAACAGTACAATTGCTACCAAATAAATGCAAACTGCACACAAAAAATTCTATTAATACCATTAGTCATAAAAGATAGATTAGTCATATGCAAATTACACCATGCTAACCCACTGCTTCAGTGATCACATTAGCATTTTTGGAGGAAGCACCCTTTTGAGACAGAGCACCTAGTGACAAAGTCCAATCAGGGTGCTTCTGAAATTGTTAAATATTAACTGGATGTGACCTGCATACTTATTTACGAGAACATGTAAACAGACAGAAAGACAAAAAGAACGATATGAAACAAAGAGAGACGGGACACTGACCCCGTTCACAGCCCCTTGGTTAAACGTGTTGTACCCTCCACCTCCACCCACTCCTGTGGCCAGACTCCCATGGTTGTTACCTTGCCCGTTGAACTGATCCGCCTGAGAAACAAATAATTATCTTAATGTCAGACTATCAAATTATAATGTGTCATTCAGTCCTACCTGATCGTCTCCTCTGATCACCCTTTTGCTATTACAACACATTCACCATCAATAGTCAACTAGCATTTACAAATAACACTGAAACTAATATTAAAGTGTATTTACCAACTCATAAACAAAGGTTTTAAAGCAACATTTATATTCGTGCCTCATTTAAACCACAGATCCGACTGGTCTTTTGCTGTCCGCGACATTTACAAGATCTTTTCATGTTCACTCGGGCAGTAGTACACATATCAGATTCCAGCGTTTTTGCGCTCACAAAGCAGCAGTTTGTCTACCATGAAATACAGAAGCAGGAACCTCTTCACTACGACATCTGATACCGCTGGCTACAGAGTGACACAAGCTGCTTGCGAAAAGACCATTGTCAAAATCTTTCTAAATGTATTCTGCTGTGATTATAAGTAAGCCATGGCTGTTTCACCTTGTAATATTGGCCTGGGTTTCCTGATCCCGCAGGATACTGGCCCATGTTGGGCTGCTGAAGCGGCATCCTGTGGCCCGTGTAAGAAGGCGAAGATGCCGAGCGCTGTGGCCCGGGGCCGTGGTACTGCATGGCCTGGCCAGGATAAGGACCTGCTGCTCCCATTCCGGAGCCATACTGCTGACCTGGGAATCCCTGTGAGAGGAAACAGTCACATGACGGAGGATAAATACTGATAAAATATACAGTATCATGCTGCTTGAAGACAGAGAGAGACCAGAGTGCCAAAAATAGTGCTGTGATACAAAGCAGTCAGTGGTACAAAAGTGCTCACAAGATCCGTGTTTGTTTCTTTCCAAATATATTGTGATCTTGATCATTTATTCCCCAAGTCTGATAATCGCATGGTGGGGAGGAGGCTTTAGTTAACACAGAGGTATTTCTGAGAAATTATTTTAGAGGAAGTTTTGATGACAAGGAGCATCACCCTAGTATGAGAACTTGATGCAGGATCTTGCACAAAACACAACCATTGTTGAAACAAAACATGAAAACGAGAAGAGTACACTTACATGATTATATCATGCTCAAAACTTTTTGCTAGCTTTCCTAGTACTGTGCCCATATTAAATTACAACCAACAGCTTAAAAAAAAAAAAAGACACAAAAGCAGCACCTCCTCTCACTAACCTCAGAGTTGTAAGGGCGCTTCAAGCCCTGCTGGTGTCGTGGCGGAGGGCCCTGCTGCCCTCCGGGGTAACCGGAGTGCTGGGGCATACGCTGTCCCTGCGAACCATACATGCCTCCCATAGAGGGGGGTCTGGAGCCCACCATCCCGGAGGAGGCCATGCCTGGTGGGCCACGGGGTCCAGGGTGGGGCATGAACTGAGTGTTGTAAGAGGAAGCACCACCCATCTGCAAGGCCAAAAAAAAAAAAGAGGAGTAAAACAACAGAAAGGTCCCTACGCCCATCAGACCTAGCATTCTTGAAACAATGGCTGGAGATTTGCCTGACACTGACATGCACTGGGCACAGATAGGAAAACAGCAACTAGGTCACCATCATGGACGATCAAATCCACCCTCAACACCGCGGTTATGATGTGATGTCTACCGCTGTCCTGCCAGTGTGTAAAGTCTGTTTTTATAATGAGAATTGGGGGGGGAAGCAGGGGAAAACATCTCCTTTTAGACTAATTAAAGCCATATTCTTGGATTGGTATTTTGTGATCTGCTGTTTCACCAGCAGGGGGCATATTGAATGCAACCAGAAGCTTGTACCACACAATGGCATGTTAGATTTGAAACACAGAGTGCTCAATGTGAAAGGGAAATTTGAGCTGAAATCTGTACACCTCCATCAACAAGAACAGAACAGAACAGAACATGGCATGCTCTTTGTTTTCCTGCCTCGTTTCTCAAATGAAGCAAGTGACAAAATAAAGGTCACCTGGCTCTGGTCAAGTGACATTCCTTTTTGTGCAATAAAACCTCCTCCGTGGTCAAATGTGAGCAAGATGACCTGATAACAACTAAGCAAACAAAGACAAACAGGAGATGCTCCTTACAGGCCCATAGTTCATCTCTTGGTTCTGCTTTTCCTGTATTGCGGCAACAGTCGCCGTGGCAGTGGCGGTTGCTGTGGCAGCGGCAGCGGCGACGGCAGCGGCGGCGGCGGCCTGGGTGAAGTCAGTGGGAGGGCGAACGCCGTGAGGAGGCATCCCGAGGGAGCCTCCACCATTATTGGGGTAACTAAAAACACAGGGTGCAAACACAAACAAGCCGTCATTCATGCTGGCTCACATCATCACCCATTCAACACAACAGGACACCATTACTGGCTGTATTGGAAAACAGATGTTATACTTTGGAACGTGGTGTGGGAGTGTAGGTGATTATGTGTGTTGCTATGCAAAGTAGAAAGCTTCATCGTTGAAGTGTTCCATAGAGAAAAAGCAAATGATCAGAGTGCAAAGATATATTGCTATGCAAATCACTTTCAGGGGGAAAAACAACAGTGTGTGTGTGTGTGTGTGTGTGCGCGCGCGCGTGGGTACATGAGTCAGTGCAGGGGTGGGACTCCTCTCTGACACACATGCTCAGCCCTCGCAGAAGTGACGCTGAACCAAAACAGTGATGTCGTCCTACTGCTTCACCACTCAAGGCCTGATCAAATCTCCTCTAAGAAATTAATTCACACCAGAACCGTAGGCTCTTCTTACCTGCCGCCATACGCAGGTCCGGTCGGATATCCCCCGCTAGGCCGGCCATACATCCCCTGCTGCATGTAGCCCTTGTTGGGCTCCGGGTAGCCCTGCTGCCCCATGAACTGGGGAGAGTTCATGCCAGGGCTGTTGCCAGGCATCATGTGACCACCAGCTGAATTGCCACCCGGGCCCATAGGAGCACCAAATACCTAATAAACAGAGAAACAGTACAGTATTCATCGATTTGCTTCTCTGTAGTGATTTCTAAACTAAAATTACTGATTAAAAATAAATAAATAAATAAATAAATAAAAAAACCCAGCACTACGCCAGAAATATCATCCAGGTCCGGAATATATGATCTAGGGTCAATGAGAAGCTTGATCGTACCCAAAGCATGATATCCATGATGTTTCAAAATGACCAGGATAACAGAAAACCTTTATCGAGCTCAGCGGTATTTTATAGACAGTTTTAACAATCGTCCATCTGAAAGGGGCTTTTCCATTGCACAAAGTACTGTGACATCAAATGTAAGTAAAAAATAAAACACTCCAAGGTGCGCTGTTGTAGGAAGATCATCAACAAGACCCTGACGCTGATTATTTTCCAATAATATTTCTCTTACAACAGCGCTTTACCAACATTTACAATTTTTAAACTATTATTTTAGATCATTAACGAGTCGTTGCTATCGAACGATAATCTATTAGATTGAACACGTGCATTAATAGAAGCCTGAATTACAGTCAGAACTACAGCTGTTAGAGAAATTTAAACAACTTCTGACCAAGTCGTGCTGAGGATTCAACAAAGCTGTGGAACAAATCGGTTTTACATGAAATCTCTTTAGATGGTCAAAGAGGCCAGGCTTACCTGGCTGGCTGAAGGATTGGTAACCCCCCACACTGTGGTTACCACAGACAGGGAGCCGGGGGGCTGGTTGGTGCCTTGCTGCCAGGACGCTGGGTCATAGGGGTACGAGCCGTCACTGTGAGAGAGGGACAGCATGCAAGGGCGCCAAGGTTAGGATTAACGGAAGAGACAGGAATGCTAGCCTTTCTCTCTTTTTCTCCTCTTTGTGTGCGCCCTTTTGACCATGTGACCGGGCAGGTGGTGAATGTTTGATTTACCTACTGTGGGCTGATCTGTTGCCGAATCGACAGGGCTGAAATGACATAATGGATTTTTACGCTCATGTCTTCATGTGATACTGACATACGGTGTTAACAGAGTCAGTGTGTCAATGAGAGACAGAAAGCATGTGTGTGTGTGTGTGTGTGCGCGCGCGCGCGCGCATGTTTGGAAGTCTTTGTGTGACTTGAATGTGCTACAGCCACATGCTCTAGAGGTGCTCGGCGCAATGTTTCCATGGCGACTACAGTCACTTAGAGACAGGAAAGAGTAGCGATGCCAAGGGAGGGGTGTGTGTGTATGAGAGAGAGAGAGAGAGAGAGAGAGAGAGAGAGAGGAGTGTGTTGGTGTTCGCAGATGTGTGTGTGTGTGTTAGAGTACCTACTGTTTTCTGTATAACTGGATCAAACCAGATTGCTCTCATTTAATCTTTCCAAAATTAGCCAAACTACATTAGGCGGTGCAGCGGATCAAAGTGGAGAAAATACAGCTGGTAGAAAATATCAGTATGTGATTACACACATCTTATTTTGCTTCGAAATGAAAAATATTAATTCTCTTAGAGTGGAAGTATCCGAAAGACAAAACACCAAAAGACGCCCTGTGTACACCATAGAGCTGTGAGTTTTACTGGCATCAGGATCATCATCAGAACAAAACTGTTGATTTATTTATCGTTGTAGCACAAACGGCATAGCGAATATCGGGAGCTGAAATCATACTCAAGCATACTTTCTGTAGGAGGAGAATCCACAAGAAAGGTTGCTTTTTTTTTTTAATCCTCACCACATGACTAACAGTGAGCTCTTGACACACAGCATAGCTGCAATCTGAACAGTTAACCCTGAGTACCCTTTAACACTCGATATCAACAGCACCGCTGTGGAAGCTCCAGAGCCCTGCTGAACGTGTTTTCAGCTCAACCAGTGGTCATTTACCGTTGGCCCGCCGCCCACAGGATATTGGGGCTCTGCTGCGAGATGGCCTCCGGCGGTTGGTGGTCGTCGCAGGATTTGTGGAACCGAGTGAGCAGACCAGCTTGCCTACGGTGGCATGAAGCATTCCACAGGAGGCTGAGGGTTTTTTTTTTTGAAAAGGGGAAGAAAAAAAAAAAAAAAAGCCCACCAGATGCTCTTCCATCATACACCCCCGGCCTCATATCAACCCACCCGCACTGAAACAGGAAACCGCTGTTCCGGAGCCAAACCCAAAGGCACCAATCAACGCAGAGCTGACAGCACAGCCAATCAGAATTCATATCAACAACGAGGCACATCCGAGGCAGGGCGAATAATGACAGGCGAGGATTCGGCACGCTGCTGAGGAGTAGTGAAGCCATCACCACTGCGCCTCTTTTTGTAAAACCGATATTCACTTTTCATATTTGATTAATTATGTTCTTTCACTACTAAGCACATGTACAGGACAGAAAGAGCACTACTACAGGAAGACGCTACACGACAGTTAATAAAATACATCTCCGACTTGCGGTCTCTTAAATGCTATACGTACTAAATAAGTGCTAGATCGGCGATACTGATAAGCAGCCAGAAGCGTTGTAAGGCACGGCTCGAGTTTTCGGGGAATGTGAGGAAACGAGTGACAGATCAAGAAATTCAGGGGCTCAAGTGTGCCATTTTCGAGGAGGAAGTGTGTGTGGGTGAAGTGTAGAAGGCACAAACACACACACACACAGTGTACTGACACATGAAGAAGAAACAGAGAGCAGACAGTTTGTTCGTGCATGCACACACAAACACACAAACATTGCACGCACCTGTGTGGCGTTGGAGGCAGGGCAGGTTTCATGGAGTTGATGGGGTTCATCGGAGGTACGTGGGGGTCAGCTGAGAACCCCGAATCACCTCAACCTGGCAGGCAGTCTGACAGAGACAAAAAGACAAAATGTCAGATTGACTGAAACAAAACGTGTTGGGGTTTTTTTTTTTTCGTTATGAGTCACTGAGGGCATGTGGGTGCAGTGGCATCGTGTAGCTTTACTTTGATGGCTGCAGTTCAGCCCCTTCGGCAGAACGGGTTAATCACCAAGCGCAGAGCACTGGGACTCCTCTCGACTCACCCCCCCCCATCCCACTCCCACGCTTCGATAATGCACATTTCACAAGCAGTGCTCGAGCTGCACCAATCACAGCACTAAAAATAAAGACCACAAAGAAAGCGCTTTTCCAGAAAATGCACAATCCTCTCAGATTCCCCCTCAGTGCTGGGGATGAGAGAGGACTTGTTTCCGGCTGGAAAGCTCAAGCAGACAAAAGAAAACACATAAGACTGTGTGTGTGTGTGTGCACTACTAGAGGGATGGAGACGAGAGATTTTAGACGCATTTGTGGACAAGGCGAGTACGCCCTGCTCCAAACACCACTGGCTGGCTGTAGATTCCTCCTCTCCATCGAGAGAGAGAAGGAGGGAGGGAGGGAGACGATGGGGCTATTTATAGCGCTTTGATTTCAAAAGGAAGAGAAAAATGCAGTGTGGAAAAAAGCGGCTCAGGATCTTGTGGCGGTCTGTGTGCGATTCGAGTCCTCCTTGAAGATAATGCCTTCAACCCCCCATCAATTATTCAGAGTGACCGGGGGAGCGCATTTGAAGAAGAGGTGGCTTTGCTGGTTCTTGTTGGGCTTTTTGTGGCTGTACATGTGTGTGCGTGTGCGCACATGCGTGATTGTGTGTGTGTATTGCAGTTGTTAAGTAATGACAACACCCCCACCTCCAAACACACACACACACACACCTTGATCAGAGCGGTATCCTATCCTTTTCTCTTGTTCAATTCCTCCATGTCTGCCTCCTATCTCGAGGGTAAGCACCATTAACAGACATGCTAATTTGCTGCCAACATCAGTGCCTGTCACCCCCCTCCCTCATCCTCCACCCCCTTCTTCCCTCTCTCTTTCCGTACAGATTTAGGTCAGACGCCCTACAGCTTGGAAAAGAGGGATGGAGAAGAGGTTGAGTGGGGAGGAGGAGAGAGATGGGGTTTATATACGAGAGGGTCACCTACAGGGATAATGAGAAGAGAGAGAGTGTGTGTGTGTGCGTATATATATCTCACACACACACACACACACACACGTGTGTGAAAACTAGTAACAGAGAAAAGGATGGGGAGTATTAGATGGATGAGCTCCTCCAAAGTCATGTTTTGATAACCACTTGATTGAAGCAGGTTCAAAAATATTAACATGCTCACACTGGCCTCTTTTCAGCCACGTGCCACCATGCATGTTGTGAAATCGCCCATCTTTGTCTTCCCACATCGCAACACTCCACGAGTGTGTGGCCGCTTTTGTGCGTTTAGCCTCCTAACGACGCCTGAACGCCCTCGCCGTGCTTTATAACGCCTCGATTTAATTAACGTCCACCGAACGGCTGATGAACTTAACCGTCTGTGCTTAATTAGGCCTGCACTTGAAAAGCCAACCTCTGTGATTATTAGCGCCGTGCATTCAAGAGCCCCTTCAGCGAAGGAGCAGCCATCCAAACCGGTACTACAAATTACAGTAACACATCTGCTGGCGTGGCTAAACACGACACTGCAGCGTTCCCTCTCTCTCTCTCTCTCTCAATCCCTTGTAAACCACACACGCTGCCTTCTGAACGAACAGTTTGAAGTGCGGAAAGCATAAGCTATGCGTCATGGCGGCAGCTAAAAGAAGGCACAACACAGCTTGGCACCATGCGGACAGCGTGCGTGTGCACGCGCGCACACAAACCACTGGATCTTATTTACGAGCCCCTGGGTAGTGCACTTCAGCATCCTGATCTCTGTCTCTCCGCGCTCTGTGTTTGTGTGCAAAGGAGACGGATAATAGCACAAACTGTTCTTACTCCGCAAGGAGCAGAACACACTGTTCTTTCTTTCACTCTTGCCGAGGTGGATTTTATCCATCTTTCGTTCCTCCCCCTGTCTGCAGTGCCCAGATCCTGCTGCTGTGCCCCCACCTCCTCCCCCATCCCATCACCAGTGCACACTTGCTAACAACCATCTCTCTCCTTGTGAAATCTCCATCTATCCTTAAGCTTCCATTCCCCCCCCTTCTCTCTCTCGCTCTCCATTTTTCTGTTTGTGTCGCAGGTTGCGTCCTCCGCTTGCAGAACAGGAAATTTTGGGCAGGGACGCATGAGACGAGGTGCGGCTGCAGGAGTGTCGATTTGAGAGAAAAAAAAAACCAGACACGAAAAATGTTTAATATGTAATCCTTACAGCAAGCACGTGCATCGAGCGTTTACTAAACGCCTGCAGGTCTTTTTATTTCTGATAGGCCGTAGAAACGGCTGCGTGTCAGCGCTATTAAAACCCCAAGTGCAGATTCAGCTCTCTGAGGGGACGGTGTGTTTCAAGTGCACAACCAGGTAGTGGAGCAAAACAAGAGAACGGAGCGATCCTACACAAACGCTGGCGATGTCTATATTTTAACCGTAGGCTACTGTTTAACAGTATCCAGAAGCCGTGTCCTGTCCCTGCTTCATCAAACCGATTGAGTAGACACTACAAAACAAAATCACGAGTCAATAATTCAAAATGGAGCATTACTAAAAGAGAAAATGAGCTAATAACCCACTTGGGACTGCCGTCCAAAAATCTCTCGTTTGTCTGTATGCCAAACCAGGAGCAACTCTAGTCACATGACCAGGAAGCAGCCCCTCCCCCTGTGTGGCCCCAGGCTGGAGGAGTGAAGTTTAGAGGCCTCCAGCACACACTAGGACACACGGGGGAGGGTAGCCAGGGGGAAGGGGATTAGGAGCCACAGGAAGACTGGGTCTGATAACACATTCCTGCACACACACACACACACAGGCTTGAGGACGCATTTGACAAGCACTGCAAAAATCATTAACTGCCACCAGAACAGCTTTAAGGTGATCAGGACGGCAGGGCAGGAAGTCTCTTACACACACGGAATGAGAAGAAAAAGTGAATTGGCAAACAAACATTTGCAATGCCAACTCCCGAAATCAGTCCTACACTGTTGGAATCTGAGCTATTACTTAATACTTACTTTTTTTTTTTTTTGCGCAAAAGTGGAATACCACCTGCACAGGGGTCCTGAAGCGCCTCGTTTATTGTGATGATTGCTTTTCAAAAAGCGTTGTCAGGTTAGCAATTCACATCTCAGCACTGGGTCAATTTTCAGCAGACAGCACCTTGCTTCAAGGACATGAATGCCTAAGCACGGATAAAAGACAAAAAGAAATGGATTTCCTTCCTTATCGTTTGTGTTTACGAGCGTGAAAAAATAAGCAAAGTTTGTCGGCGGAGCTTCTGCGACAGACATTTCTTGATCACGACTACGGTTCCGAGGCGTTTTGAAAATAATAAACGAGGACGAGTTAAAGAGTACGCAAATCGGTCCACGCTGTCGTGTGATGACTTCCAGCAACTTTGAGTACGCGTTAGCTATCAGCTGCTTTCCTTGAGGGGGGCGACTACACAAGCGTCGTCTCCCAGGTCAGCTGTGTTTGCATTAGTCGTCAGTCCCGCGCTCAAAGCTTGTTTGCTTTTCTCATACCTACAGGCCTTGTGTGCTCGCGTAACGTTCTTCTGACACCTCCCTTTGAATAAACTGATCAGATGTCAGCACGGAGCACGGGACGAGGTTTAAAACCCAGCCTGGAATGCTAGCGTTATTCTTCTCAACATCCTCAAGTAGCTTGCTGCAGATAGGACTTTGCCGACATGGCATCTCCAAAGCATCCGTGTTTCATGAGACATCTGTAAGTGGTTTGTAAGTTTGTGTCTCGCTGAAAGGCAGAGAGCCAAGGCTGAGGAGCCGCAACAGCAGAGTAGAACGAAACTATCTCTACTCAGCACAATTAATGGTGCAGCGAGAGCCTTCTCTAGGTCAAGTGTCCCACCCTTTTTCATCACGCCCTCTTTCTCTATTCACAAGTCCAAAGTTACAAGGAATACTCGGCCTCCACCTTAATTACCTTCAAGGCACGGCTGAGGCCAGTAAACATTCAGAATATCCCGCATGCCTTTGGTTCGTCTTGGAGTGAACGGAGCTTGCTGTAACATGCTATCGTTTGCAACTACGGCTTATCTCGTTTAAACAGGAAATGAAAGTAAACAAGGCTCGTGTAAACCAAGCGATTAACAATACTAAAGAGGAGCACTGGGCAACACTGTTTACGGTGATTAGCAAAATCAAGCACAACTTACTGGTACATGGACACCAAAAAGAGTCGAATAGAGACCAATCAAATTTGCTCAAGTGCCAAGAGCTTGTATTTGGTCACAAGATGACCAAAACCAACTCTAACCAGTAAAGCGCTTGCTTGGAAGGAGATCGCAAATCTTGACAAACTGGGAGCTTATGGATACAAAAAGCACTCTGCGAATGCATTCATCTGCCCTGTGATGGTGTATGAACAGTAGTTAGGATTAGTAATATTTACTCCAACTAGTCCACTCAAGCATACTTCGATTAGGCTCCCAAAATGTTCTACATGGCCATCCTAACATTTCTCAGATTTCCTTTCCTGCTCAAGATGTAGAGCAGGAAGTCCCGGCGCTCTAAAACGCATTTTCCCAGCATGAGCCGCTTTGAATCGAGCAGCCGCGGATGGATGCAAATGGAGCCACGTTGTATTGATTCCTCTTTAACGACTTTGTTACGCCGCTGACTGTCCTTTATAAAAGCCGCGTCTGCTGGTTCGTTCAAGGGCCTCTGCTTGATAAACTTGTCTGACTTCAACACTCAGTCCTCCCCGTCACCCCTCCTTCCCCTTGCAACGTGACTCACTCTGCACACAGTGATGGCTTTCTCTCTTTCGGTGGTGTAGAGGAGAGAAAACAGGGTGGCTGACTGATGGTTCGCCTGATTAACGGTGACACAAGCACACGATGAAGACTAGGTTCGTGCTGCCCTGCCTTGCTGACAAAAGCCACATTATTCTCTGACCTTACAGTGTACGGTTTTAGAAGAATGTTATAATCAAAATAAAACGGCGTCACACCTATTTGGTTCCTCCATGTCCGTACCATGCAACAAGTTAACCAGTGACTTTTAGCTTTGAATAATGAACACAGCCCTCAGGCTAATAAGCAAGCTCAGCCTGTTAGGCTAAACTCCTCTTCATAATGAGATTTCACACCTAGTTGATATTCAGAGCCGTACCGGTCTCGCTGTGAATGGCTCAAACGGATGGTGTGCGTCAACGCTCAAGACGGAGATCAGACTAAACATTTCACCAGGGAAATGTTTACGCGAGACATTTCTCCTCTTTTATTTAACTAGGGAGCGCCCGAGGTGAGCTCAGGACACCGTTCACATGCGTGGCCTTCAGGCTTCAAAAAAGAGAGCCGTGAGGATCCACGTCTAGCGCTTGCAGTTGGTGAGAGAAGCGCTGGCAGAAAGCCTCGGACCACAATCCATACAGGGCAATAAAGCCGCTTCAATCGCATGTGAACAAGCAGCCGAGAATCCCCTTTCTGACCCACGTCAACACTTGAGGTTTCATCTCAGACTTATATAGGCTATTGTGGCGAATAAACAGGAGCTATGGAGAACGGCAAGCAGAAATGTGTCCAGCTGCACACATGTGGCCTTTGCGCATGGTCAAGTCTGGTTAAGCTGATTACTGAGTGAGGTATAAACGAAAAGATCTGAGGACGTTCAAGAAACACAGCTGGCTTTCCAGGAAATAAAACCTCTCTCACACACACACACACACACGTTCTCTCTCAAACTCACTCTCTCACTCTTCGATGCAAGCATGCTATGAATCAAACATGTGGACTGATAGAACAACGGCTTGGTTTCCAGTCAGTGGGTGTAGGCTGTGGTCAGAGCTGCTACGTAAGCCTCAGAAAGAGCAAAACAAGACAGTGACGAGGCGTTTGGTGTGGAGACGTCAGAAAGCACGGGCTGTCCGTGTCACAGTTGCGGGGGCGCTACGCCGTGTCGCAGCGTCAGTCAGACAAGGAGTTCCACCCCCTGCACCCTGCACTGACTCATTCCAGTCTGACACACATGTTGCAAGCGCTTTCCAGCTTACATTCACACACACTCATGCAAATGCACATTGATCTTGTACCCAGCATATTTGCAAGTCCTTAAAAACATGGTGCTAGATTAGAGAGCAAAAGCGAGCGCCCTGGAGCCTCTTCGCAGATAGGAGGCACACGGGGAACGAGAGTAAAACCAAGTTTCTTTTCATCCAGCTTTCTGTTTTGCAATTCTCCAGACCTGATGCATTTTTATTCATCACGCATCACACAAAATACGTCATCCTCTACCGTGATTAACCGCTCCTGACTGCCGTACCGGCTAATAACTAGGATTTTTTTTCCCCCCCAGACTGAGTAGGAGTAGCAATTCTGAAATGACTAACTTACTTACTATCAAGCAATAAACGGTATCATGGAAGTTTATTTAGCTCCGTTTATATTCGTTGCTGTTAGCAGTAAACTCCTCGTGCTGAGTTTTACGTTTACGATGTTGCGTTGTTTGAAGGTCCTGATTGAAAATGAGAGCGCCTTGACTCATGAGCAAAGCGTAGATGTGGGCGAGTATGAGGAAAGGTAGCGCACGTGTCTCAGTGCTCTCTGTAGTGAACTGCACAAATAACTCTTGATGGTTTGAATCTGTAAATCTCCTTGTGTGAAACGAGCTAATCTGTCACTGGACGAGTAATTCATGCTCTCCGTGACGAAGGTAGTAAAGCAATAATAAATACGCAATATATAATCCAGGAAATATGCCTCTATTGGACTATTGTCTCTAGTGGAAGTCACGAGCAGGCATATCTACAAATGTATTTTTTTAATTTATTATTATTTTGGCGCTGTTGTTGGTCCTCCACTATCCTCCTGCGTCTGCGCCACACCACACTCTCAATGGCCGCAAAAAACAAAAAAAAATCTAGATTTTGGACTGGTCTTAAATGCATGCCTTCGCAAATAAAATACAACCTTACTGACCGACAATCCAGTCACGTCTAGGTATGAGACAGAATTGTGTTGTCTCGATACAAACAATGCGATACGAATTTTGCTCCTCTGATGTGTATTGTGACATTTCCGTTCAATATTCATTATGAGCTCTACATCCTCTTACACAGGTGACAAGAGAGCCACAGAGGAACTAGCGTACAAAGTTTGCAAGTGGGAACCTAATTGCCTCGAAACAGGTTTACTTAACAATCCAAAACATTGTTCCAATCATCCTTCTTTTCCACCAACAGGGAACGGGTTCCGTTTAGAGCATTTCAACTACAAATAAATTAGTTCGGAACCTAAAACACTCGTCCCCAACTGGCTTTTCCAGCGTGAACTGTGATGACATAAGTGGGCGTCGTTCATTTGGAGCAAAGTGCAACAATGGAGAACGCAACGGAAAAGGAGACATCTATTTTTTTTTTTC
>JAOBAM010000018.1:9137288-9149889 GCA_025212355.1 Notarius kessleri
CCAATACCATTATATAAAGACTTTTCTAATTTACAGTGTGTGTTTGTTCAAATGTTTTGATATTTAATGCTGATGACTTTTCACAGGAGAAGAATCGGAGTCTGAACTCGAGCATCCTGACTCTCTCATCCCAACTTGGCCAGCTTCAGGCTCATGAGGAAGAGCTTAGCTCCATGCTCAAACTAAAGGTTGCTCGCCTTCATCTTGGGCTCTTTTACTCTCCTATGGGCTGATGAGTGTTTTTTACAATTTATTTCTATTTAAGTATGTATTTACTTAGGACAAAGATCTGACGGAAGCCACAAATCACATATTGGGCCTAACTGATCGGCTACGGGAATCGGAGTCATCGTTAACAGAGTGCCGGTCTCGTGAGAGCAAAATGTTGCAGGAAACGGAGGAGTACAAGCGCCACTTCAGAGAGGCCAGACGTCAAAACGCTCAACTAAAAGGTCAAAATCTTCTCGCTTGAGGTTTATGCACTTGGGTTACACCAAATCAATGAACAATGATAAAAGAAAAAATGTCTTAAAATGGCTGAGTCAAAACTCAGACCTCAATTTGATTGCGAATATGTGGCAGGGCTTGAAAAATCTGCCAGTCTAATAGAGCTTGAGTGATTTTGTTCAGAAATTTGGGATAAAATATCAGGATCCAAAGCTGATCAAGACCTATTCCAAAAGACCTGCAGATCTTTGTGGTTCTACCAAACAAAGCATTTTGTACATCTAATGGTAAAAATCCTAATTAAGTCCATTTCAGTTTCAGCTTGCAGGACTGAGAAGTGAGAGAAATTAAATTGTGGGGTCTGCCCAACAAAAAATTGTTTTTTAGGAAGTAATGACACATTTCCTCTTTCCCAATTGATCTATTATTATGTCTTGAAACCTTGTGATATATTTTTGTATTGAACCATGCATAATATGATGTAATTTACTTTTGGGGGAAAAAAAAAACCCACAACATTTTCCCGCAGATGAGCTTCAGGAGAAGACTTTAGAGAACAACAGTCAAAGAGAGGAGCTCATTCGGCTTAGGCAAGAGAACCAGCTGCTCAGGAAAGAACTGGCACTTGCAGGTAGAACGATATAGAAAAGAAACTAAAGTCCTTATTTACAAAGTGATGAATAGTTTCGCTATTAAACTGCATAACATAAAGTAACATAAAGCTGTAGGTACACTGAGTACGCAGTACACTTCCATCACATTGTGCAGTTATTACTGATCATCTAGATGCCTGTGTGTCTGCATAATTTTCATGCGTGTTTATATTCTTGTCATTTCCATAAGCAAGTTTCATTTATTTAAAATGTACTGTTTCTACACTAATTTTATCCCTGATGTTGCTGTCGTGTTTCCTTTTAGGCTTTTTGGGTTGAAAACAATGTTCATGCTTTGTCACTCTGTGTGTTGCTTAGATGAGGGTGAAAGCTGGAAGGAAGAGTTACTCGCGCTCGCACGATCAAAACAAGAGCGCACCGAGTCTGAGCTTCTCTGCCTGCGACAGGTGTTTCCTACTTAAGATTTCAGGAGATTTCACTGAACATTGCTAATAATAAATGGCAGCTAGTTTCCATTAGCTTCCCCATCCTCACTTTTCACTGTTAATATTTCATTAGCATGTCCAGTAAACCTTGTGAAGCTCCTTTAATGATTTCACATGTTATCAGTCGTTCAAAATGCCATTGCCCTTCCCATTTTCTCGCTCTTTATCTGCCGTCTGGTTTTTCAACATTCCTCCAGTAATTCTAACATTTCTCCTCAAGAGGCTCAGTTAGACATGAGCTTGATCTTGTTCTGTGTTTGACCCAATTTTAAAGCCTTTTATTTTTGTAGATTTGAAGAAGTATGGAAATTCAGAAAACATTTTGGGTATTAAAATATTGAGACAGTAGCCATTGTTTCTAGACTTTCCATTATTGTTCTCCGCTAATGCAGACTCATTATAAATATCCTTTTTTTCCTTTTTTTCCTTTTTTTTTTAATTTCCAACAAAACTTAGCATGGAAAAATCAGTTTGGGAAAAGTGTTATATCCGGGACTTTTATGATGCTTCACATAAGCTAAGACTAATAATAAATATAAATAATTGTTGATATTGGGAAGTTTTCTGTAAGTAGTGTTCACCCTTTTTAATGGTCAGAGGTAAAGCACCCCGTCATTGATTACTTTCCTATAACAGCACACCTCATTCAGTTTTATTCTTTACATAATGTATATTTTTGCATTTTCCTATCTCCTGAAACACTTGGAGATAGGAAGAGGTGTGATGGAGTCATAATATCAGAGGGTGAGAGAGGAAGTTGAACACTGCGTGTTTGTATGTGATGTCCTAGGTGTGTGAGCACCAGCAGAACGATCTACAGCTCATGAAGCTCAACCTAGAGACCACTAGAGAGGCACTGATGCAGTATGAAAGTCAAAGGTCTCTTGCAAGGTAAGTGAAAATGACCGTAAAATCATTAATTAAAAAAAAAAAACAACTTATTTGAGCAGTTTTAATTGAAATGTCTGTGGTTTCAGTGCGGAGTGTAGCAGGAGCATGTTGTGCTTTAGAACACTGTAACCATCAGGAGACAGGGATAGTAGAGTGCCATAGCAAAAGCCTAGTCATCCTTGAACAAAGGAAGAATCACACAATCACCGCTACTACGTCAGGAGAACGTCTGCTGCGAGGTGGAGAAACAAGTGCAGAGCTGCGAAACTCCAGTCAGTGGCAGTGATGGTCCTTCAGCTGAGCTAACAGGAGATATTGGTGTGGTGGGGGGGACCTATATTCATTTTCTTATGATAGAAACTTACTATAGAAATTATTATTCTGTTTCTTTTAAATACCTGATAACAATTATTGGGGTTTTGTTTTCGAGTAGAGGTTTTATTTCATCCTCGGGTGGTTCAGCAACACACTCTGCCATTTTTCTTTCTCTACTCACGGTATATGAGCTGATAGCCTAGTAGCAGAGTAGCCAATCAGGGCACGCGATTGCTCATATCCAGTGAATGTGGATAGAATAATAAGTGTTACCCTTGTACCCAGTCCAGGGGATATGACTTGTGTGTATGTGGACTGTTCTACACCCTCACCACAGAAGAGAATGAGCCCTGGACTTGCAGAAGGCACAACACTTAGCAAACAGGTAGTACACCCCATTACAGTTAACACTACCTCCTAAAAACATATCAGTAGGTGGATTGACTAAGACAAACTGCCCCTCATGCCCAGTGTTCTGGCTCTAGATCCATCATGACCAGGATAAGTCCACATTCTTTAATTTTGAAGTGAACACCACATTGAATGATGTCATGTCATGTCAGTTCAGTGATTGTTGTCATCATGGACATTATGGTACATTATCCAAGGAGTATTCATTGCTTCAGAATTGGTGAACTGATGAGCAGGGAAACCTCTTGAAAATTACATTTAAAGCCCTGTTACATTGACTTCCTACAACCAGACAATTAGTTGAGCTGAATGACATAAGCCTCCACTACATTTTTATTTTTTTTTTTACAGCAGCAGAAGGCATTCACCTCATCCACATGTCGCTTGAAGCGCTTGTTGGCAGAGTCGCAGCAAATGGTGGCCAGTCTGGAACTCTCTTCCGGACAACCTCGAAGCCATTCCCAAAGTCCTCCAAGTCACAGCTCAAGTCCCGGCCTGAGTCCCACTGTTTCACACTGTAACTCTGACTGCAACCTCAACGATGGCTATAACAATACTGAGAGTCACGACCAGTTCCAGTCTCCCAATAATAGTCAAGATGAAGGACAACTAAGAAGGGTACATCTTGTGCTCTTTCTTTGCATTTCAATGAAGAATTGCATTCATCAATGTGTAACTTGAAATTAAAGCATGTATTTTTCATTTCCCATCAGGATGGCTCCCAAATCCACAACATCAGCGGTTCACAGAAAACCAAGCAATAAGGTCAATAGATCTTTGAGTAGACATCTTTGAACTTTGAAAACTGACCAACACGGACATATTAATGGTGCTTCCTGTGGACATAGCCATTCCTCCATCCTGCCAGCTCATTTGAACACAAGTAAATACTTTTAAGGCAACCAAAGAGTGATGGTTACAGATAATTTGACGACAGAGTTCTTAAAATTCAGGATGATTTTACATTTTATATTCAATTGTTTTTACAAAATCCATAAGGAACTTAGAGTAAACTAATAAACTACTTATTTAAAAAGTGTCAAACCTGTCGAGTACCCATTTATAAACCTGTCCAACAAGACGGGTTGAGTGGTGCTCCTTGTTTCGTCATTCCTGTCTCATTCTCATCAGACTTGTTTTTAAAAGGGTGAACTCTCCTGTGTGGGGTTTGACATTTTTATACTGGAGGAACAGTTCAGTGCTTTTCACTTGTAGTCTTTGTGTATGTATTTAAATCAAACTCTTTGGATATTTTAAAACATCTACGTTTACACAAGGTATTTGGGAACCACAACAAAGGTATTTTTTTTTTAATCATTTTGTACATACATTAATTTTTAAATTAACAGTATTAACATTTTTTTTTTTTATTTAGATATGTCTTGAGCTACTTGTGTTTGGCGTTACTGAGAATTTCAAAGCGTTTTATACTTGTATATCTTGCTTAAATAAGTCATGGGGAAAAATGTAACGTAATTGGCACTGGATAATGAAGGAGACAGATTTGAGCATTTTATTGAAGAATTATTAAATAACTTGGAAAAGTAATATGTTAAAATAAATGTTACCCGAGTCATCCTTGGAAAAGATTTAAATCTTATACGTACTAAAGGTGCTTGAAAACCTGGTACCTGAACACCAAAAGGGCTTCCTACTTCCTGTGTTTGTACACTGTATGTTATGAAGCAGTGCTTTCTTCTCCCTATGTAGTACAGTACATATCCATTTAGGATATAGCCAGAATCACAGTTAGTGTTGACTTTAGTTTGTGACCAATCAATTTTGTTGTAGTTCTAATAGGACTGAAAAATGTCAAAAGATAAAAGTGAAAAAAAGGACAAATCTGAAAAGGCTCTGGCAGCAGAAAAAGAACACTTCGCCAAATCTCAGGTAAATATGCAGTCATATTGCAGTATTTTGGCTATCATATATTATTTAACTTAAATTCAGTCGAATGCTTTTTTTCTCCTTCACAGCTGCAGAGCATTTCAAAGTGCATAACCTCCACTGAAGCTCCAATAAAGGCGAAATATGGCCGCAGTATCTTTCACAGCCTTACGTGTTTTTTCCATTCTCTTTAATTTAATATTCTCTTGTGGTGTAAGTCAGGGAATTAATTATGTACAGTACTGTACAAATTAGTCTCAGGTACACTTTGTGCAGTTTTACAAGGAAATTAGCTGGTAAGTTTTACTGAGCATTTTGGAGAATCTGCCATAGGTCTTCTGAAGACGGTCACTCTTGCTTTTTCTTATCAAGTACTGTATATTTCTTCCTTTAATAGTAAGAATAAGCGCATCGTTAAAACCTATGAATATACACTCATTGGCCACTTTAATAAGAACTTGCTTTTGATTCTAAGATTCCTGTTCTTGGCTGGCAGGAGTGGAACCCAATGTGGTCGTCTGCTGTTGCATGCTGAGATGTTTTTCTGCTCACCACGGTTGTAAAGAATTCCTATGAGTTGCCATATCCTTCCTGGCAGCTCGAACCATTCTGGCCATTTTCCTCTGACCTCGTTTATCAACAAGGTGTTTCCACCTACAGAACTGTCACTCGCTCAATGTTTTTTGTTTTTTTGCACCAGGCTGTGTAAACTCTAGAGACTGTTGTGTGTGAAAACCCCAGGAGATCATCAGTTTCTGAAATGCTCAAACCAGTCCATCTGATACCAACACCCATGCCACAGTGAAAGTCACAGAGATCACAATTTTTCCCGTTCTGATGTTTGACGTGAACATTAACTGAAACTCTTGATTTGTATCTGCATGATTTTATGTATTGTGCTGCTGTCAAGGGATTGGCTGATTAGAGAACTGCATTAAACTGCAGGTGTGTGGGTGTTCAACCACAGAAGACCTCCTGTAATAATAAATATACAGTGTTTTGCACAAGTACCCCCTCCCTGTGGTCAACTTTTCCTCATTTTGTTGTGCTCCAATATGAAATAGGAATGAATTTTAATGTTGATTTAACTTTTGAAGGTGGAGTCTTCTTTGGTACATTTTTTTTGATGACTGAAGTATCTCTGGGTCCTGACTTTTTTTTTTTTGTCCATTCTAATGAGCAAAATTACTCATGCTCTGTCTGATTGGATACAGTCCATTGGTGAACAGCAATTTAAATGTTTTACCACAGATTCATAAATGGGTTGAGGTTTGGACTTTGAGGATCCTGATATTTATTTATTTACTTACTTACTTAAACCAGTTTAGTGTAGCTTTGGCAGTATGCTTTGGATTGTTAGTCTGTTGGAAAGTGGATCTCTGCGCTAGTCTCAAATGTCTTGCAGACTGGAACAAATTTTCTTCTCGAATCCCCCTGAATTTAGCTACAGTGCTCTTGCCCTCAACTCTGACCAGTTTCCCAGTCTCCACTAATGAAAAACATTATCACAACATGATGCTACCACCACTATTCTTCACTGTATGGGTGGTGTTCTCAGGGTGAATACTGATTCAAGGTACTAATGTATAATGTGTTATATGTTATAGTATCTGGATTTTTTTTTTTTGGGGGGGGATTGAATTTCTGGTTTGAGTTACTGTTGAGTCTTACATCTTAACCACTGGCCAGACCAGTGTTAGCAGACTTGATTACTGCAGTTAGCTTAGGGGTTAGGGTATAAGGGATGGAGTGGAACCAACTGTCAGAGTACTTGAGTTTTAAAGTGGCTGAATGGTAGAACCTGGAAATGCAGCTGGGTTGGGGGTTAAGGTATAAGGGATGATGTACAAACCAGTGCGAGTGGACCTGAGCGCTAAGATTCCCTGGGGATGATTAGTGGTTTGTGTTTAGGGTCTCGGGGACAGTGGTCAGTGTTGGGTAACCTAATAGTGTGGCTTGGTTAGCATTAATGGTACACAAGATGGTGAGAAGCTTGGTGTTGGAGGTCCTGAGTGTGGCAGGATTGGAGATCCAGAGAAAACTGTGTATAAACAGATGATATTGGAACAGTTTGGCTGTTTTTCTGTTAGCATGCCCATTTCTTAACATTACAACAGATATCCTGTTAGGAACGCATTGGGAAAATGGAGCTGTTGTTTTCTGGTCCCATGCTGTGAATTTGCCTCTGGCCAGCAATGCCATTAGCAGCTGGAAATTCTGCAATATGATACATAAACTCCTACGTGATGGCCATCCTAATGTGAGTCCCTCTAACTTATCCAACACATGACACCAGGTATTAAATATACTAGAGATGGGTGTGACAGTATACAGGTATGACTACTGAAATGAGAAAATCTGAAGTATCTTTGTAGTTTACATTATACTAGGATACTACAGAAAACATGTAGCACATTGAACAGTTTGTAGGCTGTAATAAACAGGCTATAAACAGTTTGAACTGTACAATCTGCTGTGGCTGGATGTGTTGTCATGGCCTTGTCAGAACCACATTTCTTTTGGCACAACTTTCAGACCCTGCGAGATAGCCGAGGACACGTCCCAAGTATTAAGCAACTGGGAACTTTATGGGTAGGTGAATTAAAAACTAATACCCGCTAACTGAACAACATTTACGGTGATTTTAGATTTTTTCTAGATGTAAATATTTTTTAAATATTGGTATTTGATATTTAAGTGCATCATAGGCAGATTAAACTCAAAGCTGAGATTTTGTCCTGCATTGTGTAGGGAAGCCTCCATGATCGATATGGACATATTGTTGCCCTGTATGCAAAGTTCATCTGTATCAAAATTGACTTCCATTGTAAGGTGAGTTAATCTACTATACTGTAGAAGTGAGTAAAAAAATAAATGAACACACCCGTAACTAAATTGTTTTAAATAGAATAATTATTGCTTGCCCTTAGTGCATTTTGATATTGTTGTGAAGTTGTGTCTGTCTGTTTTTACTTTTTATTGTGGAAACTGTCCTGAAATTTGGACTTCTGGATATAATCATAGCACACACTAAAGTAAGCCACAAATAATAAACTCAGTTTAGAAATTGTTTGCGTTTCCTTAACAGCACAAAGCGATTCCACCAAATCTGGAAGCTCCTGAGGACGTTCTTGAGAAGGCTATTGCGGTTGATATAAACGAAGTGTGAGTATTTTTATTTTATTTTTTTTTTTACAGTTCTGATGTACTTTAAATGAGAATTTTCCCAACGAAAGAGTTTTGAAGGGAAGTGCGTGTTTTTGTGTTCAGGTTTGAAACCACTGGTGAGGTGCTAGACTATATGGATGCCGCACTTGTATTACAAGAAACAGGTAAACTCATCTAATCTAACTTCTCTATGCTGTCAATATGTTGTCATTAGCAGTACCCATTTGCTAGTAAAATATTCACATTAATAAGACTAACAGCAAGCGTTTATATAACGTACCTAAAATATTTGCTATTTTTATCTTTCTGTGCAGTTTTCAGACAACTTGAATCCAACAATACGAGCTCGACGACTACAGTGGGTCAGTGCCGTCTTGCTCCCTTGGTCTCGCTCATCCAAGACTGCAGCCCTCTCTATGACTTCCTCGTCAAGCTCCTGTTCAAGCTGCACAGCCGTGAGTTGACTTTCTTTTCCATAAGTGGTCAGCCCATTGATTTTTACAAAATGTAGAAAAATTCAAGGGGGCGAATACTTTTATGTAATGCACTGCTTTACTCTCTGCTGTTCAACATCACGTTTTCAAGATTTTACCACTAATCCACTACACCTTCATTGACATTTATCTGTATTGAATATGAGTTTTGGCTATTAAAGGAATACCTGTGGATGCTCTGTTGGGCCATCGTGAACGATTCCGTGATCAGTTCAACAGGTAGGCACTATTTTCACTCTCGTCTAGCTTTCTTCTTGTATGATTTGAAGGTTGTTGAAATGAATTTGTTGGCATTTGCTTCTATTACTATTATTATTCTCTCAGTCTTTCCCAGTTTTTTGAGAAAGCCAGGAGCATGGAGTTCTTCAAATCCATCATCCAGATCCCTGATTTTCCTGAGGTGAGATTCCATAAAAATTTATATCAGAGATTTGCATTCCTCTGACACCGTAGTAACGTGCCAGTGTACTTTGTAATCTGTTTATAGTGACACTTTAATGTTGATTAACATCCGGGATGTACCTGATAGCAATTATAAAGAGTCATATCCTCACTAGCTTCCTTTATATCTCTTTAGAAAATGATAAGAAAGAAAGACACAGCTTGTCATGTTACTAAGAAACTGGAAAGCACAAAGTTCTTTGCCCGAAAGACTCTCTCATGATGGAAAACTGACTGACTGTTACAAAAGATTTGACACTGAAGACGACTCCTTTAAATATTAAATAAACATCTAATTACTGAAAGTTAATTGACTGCACAGTTTATAATCTGTTTATTATTAGTCTTAGATTATGTGGAAAATTAGTCAGCATCTACTGAACAATCAGATTTGAGAATGTGGTAGAAGTATTGTAGACTTGAACCTTTGGAGTCTGCATCTGAATGCAACATTTTCTAGATATCCACACATAAATAATAGCTAATGCACAAAACTTTATATCTACAGTCCCCTCCAAACTTCCTGCGTGCAGCTTCAATGGCTGATTATATCAAGCCAGTGGTGGTTCATAATCAGCTTCCTGAAGATGATGATACAGAGACTCAGGTGGACGTTGGTGAAGGATACCCAATGGTATGCGAATTTTATCATAGCTAAGTTTTTGTATGTAATCTTCCATTACAGTGAATAACTCCAGATTTCACATTTCTCTGAACAGTACTTTTCTTTAAACCAGTACGACCCAACAAATGATGTACCTATCCAAAGGTAACAGACCTTCATTAGTATCGTATTACATTGTCATTATCCAGCAGACACTTTACTTCCTTTTGAGTCTGAGATTTCAGATTTGGAGTCCATTATGATTCTCTGTACACCTTTAGGGAGCAAGAGGTCGACTCTCTTGAAGCAATGAGACCCGACGTGCAGATGTACAAAGCGGAGGTAAGTAGAAAAAAAAAAAAAAAGCAGATATACAGAATCAAGACTAAGCCATACACAGAGTAAAGTGCATAGGAGCTTGATAGTGAGTTGGTGTATTGAATTAGTTTATGCGCTGCTGCGTGCAGGCCCAGCGTGCCGTCGTCCACCTGAAAGAGCAGGTGAATAAGTTGGAAGCAGAGCTGGAAGACCAACGCACTCACAAGCAGATGGCCATGGTGGAGAACGAGCAGCTGCGCATGGAGGTGGATGCATTAAGGACGCAGACGGCAGTCGCTGCGAGCATGCAAGCCTCTGTAGACGACAGTGAGTCTTCCTTTCTACTCACTCGTATTCCTTTCAGTACCTCATGGAGTATCGTTTATTTTATTCATAACAGTAACTGACCAATCAGAGGTCTTTTGTGATGTTGAATTTCTGAATTTAATCCTGCGTTCACACTAGAATAGTCTGTTATGCAATAATAAACCAATGAAACACTAAATGACATACTGCATTGTCTTGTCTGCGTTGTAGGCAGAGTTCAAACTGCCCAGATGCATTTCACTCGGCTTAAAGAAAAGCACGCCGAGCTGGTCACCAGGCATGCTGATCTCATGAGAAAGGTGATCTTTCACATCAGTAACCATTTTTTTAGAAACTGAATTGCAGCCTGTGTTTACACTCTGTGCTCACCCTGAGTATCACACTTTGGTTTGGGTGTCAGAATGCAGACATGGTGAAGCAGCTGGCCAGCACTCAGCAAGCTCAAGAGGAGCTGGTCAATGCCAAGCAGCAGATCACAGAAGACCTGGAGCAGCTCAAACAGGAGAACAATACCAAGGTTGAACTTGCTAGCTAGCTAACAGCTAGCTTTTCCATAAAACACGGGTGTTTTATTATAAGAGCACTGAGAGTATTATATTTGAAATTTAATACATAAACACGCAGTCATTGGCGCATATTACGTCAAGGTTTGCCAGGTATATTGTATTTTTTCTGGCATTTGACACGTCACGTTTATATTGTTGTCTAATATCCGTGTTCAGATCCATTACTTCCATTTAACAATGGAAGTTAAAAATTATGATTTGTGATCATCCTCATAAAATCAGAGTTAATTTATTATTAATTGTGTAATATTTAAGCATATTCACTATAATGTTTAGCTTGAAGCACAGAAGGCAGAAATCATCCAATTGAAGCAAGAACTCCAGACCGGAAAAGCTGAAATATTAAATGTTCAGAGTACACTCCAGAGCAAAGAAAAGGTTGGTCCCAATGTGCTTGTAGATGTGTGCATTCTTACACTAGACTTATTCTTTGCTTCAGAATCTCATAATCTTGTCTGTGTGGCGCGTGTTTGATAGGCAGGGGACCAGTTGAGCAGTGTGTTGGTGGGACTCCAGGCTGACAAGGAAGCACTGATGCGTTCTCTGAAAGAGCAGGAGGCTGAGCTTGCTAACCTGCGCCAGAGCACTCAGCTACACCGGACCACGCTGCAGCAGGAGCGAGACAAGACCCAGAGCGAGATGAGCTCCTTGAAGAGTCAACTACAGGAAAAAGTGAGTGAAGCACTGAAATATGAAAATACATCCTGTCTTAAAGCTACTTGTACAAGCTTATTGCAAAGCTATCCCAAAAGCTGTGTCAAATTTGTACCATTGTTTGATGGAAGCTAGAACAGATTCAACATTGTGTTAAAGCCAAATGGGAAAGGGAACTGGGTGAAGTGATTCCAGAAGAGATGTGGAAAATACACCAAACTACGACACAATTATTAAGATGGAGAGAATTTAGCTGGAAGAATCTAATTCGTTATTTCATCCCACCTAAAATTAAAAGTAAACAGATGAATGCTCAAGAGTCATGCTGGAGACTATGTAACCACATGGATCCAGACCAAACACACATTTTCTGGAAATGCATGCCACCCATATTGGGTTATGTAATTCCTAAATCTTGTCTTGTTTTATACCTTGGACATTTGGAAGGAACTGTGCCTGTAGGAGACCAATATTTGGTCAAGATCCTCCTGGTGGCTGGAAAGGCGGCTATTACTAAGAACTGGCTCAAGACTTAAACACCAAGTCATAAACAATGGTTGTCAATCATAGATTATATACTTGTGATGGAAAATTTTACATAGAAGTTGAAAATGAAGGAAGAATTTTTTTTTATAAAAGGCTGGAGAAAATGGTTAACGTATAAAACAAAGAATACCATGAATAACAAGGTAGACGTCTCCCAACACACAGGCTCTGTTCATTTAATGTATTTTTTTTCTTTTCCCTTTTATTTTTGCCTCCTTTGTTTGTCCCCTTTTTTACTCATTAATTCTGAGTAAATTATTTTGTATTATATTATAATTAAGTATAAAACTAAATAAAAAAAAAGATATGCCATATGTATTGGAATGTCCCCGTCTGCCAAAGTGTAGATAGGAGAGATAATGCTGCTTCCATATGCCATCAAAATTATATGCTCCCAACCTAAAAGTTCCACATGCACATCCCTTTAAGTTGT
>JAOBAM010000018.1:9152106-9163593 GCA_025212355.1 Notarius kessleri
CTCGCCGGCCACGGGGCTCGAACCCGGACCTTCTTGCTGTGAGGCAACAGCGCTAACCACTACACCACCGTGCCACCACTGAACAATCTTATGTTGAAAAAAAGTATTCTTAATAGTTTTGCTAATTTCCTCCAGCTGGATCTGTAAGATATGTGTAGTGGGTGTCAGGTAGTGAAAATGAATAGCTTGTTTTCAGTGCAATTCACATATCAGGCATGTGAATAAAATAAATGTCCATGACCTTTCTGCTTTATCAGGAGATTTGACTCGTATTTGCGTGTTTGTGTTCAGTTGAGCCGGGAGTCGGAGCTCCAGCAGAAGCTACAGGAGGAGCAGTTTTGCTTATTGCAGTGCGCTGTGGTGGAGGCAGAGGGCATCATATTAGACGCTCTGGCCAAAGTGGATGACCCCATGCACTTGCGCTGTGTTTGCACTCCTGGTATGCTTCTCGAGCAAGCATCTCTAATATTAAACTATACAAAAGTAGATGCTCTTTTCTAACCTGAATTCATCTCATCATACCAGAGTATTTGATCAACCGGGCTGAGACCACTCTGGCGTCCATTGACAAGATGCAGCAAAGTCATGCTGGGTATTTACAAAATCTGGACGGTAAGGGTTCAGCTGTTACAATATTTTTAAGGCTCTATTTACAGAAAATTCCATAAATTATTCAGTAACATTATTATTATTTCTTCCTTCTTTCCAGATGCCAGTGGGCTGTTGAGATCTGTGACTCAGTTTTCCCACCTTGCAGCAGACACTATTGTTAACGGAGCTGCTGCGTCCCACTCTGCACCCACTGACCAGGCTGACAGTAAGAACACACAATCGTAAATGACACCCACAAAACATGAAAGTCATGAGATATTGAAAAGCTTGGATGGTAACCATACAGTATTTAGATCCTTAATGAGCAAGCCAGTGGCAAGTAAAACCTGTCCGAGATGACAAAATGATATTTTGGTCATTGTAAATGCATTAAAAAATATGGAATACTGTTCATGGCTAATATTATCATTCTATACTTAATTTCACGCTCAAAGGCAAGTGCTTGTGTTTAAAGGTGGTGGTTTGGACACTACTGAGAAACCCCAGCTCGTATATATCTCTACTCAAGAAAATCTGGCAACCTCAAACGTGTGGCAGATAATTTTAACAATGTGAAACCCCAAAACCGAGAAAATCAATCAACCCAACTCTGAATATGAGTAACTTTCCTACATACTGTAAATACTGACATAACTTTGTAACTTAAGTCAGTCTATGCTTTTCTGCTAGGCCTTTATGTTGTCACGATTAAAGGTGTGCATGCGTATGATGCGTCATGTCTAGATTGAGAATCCTTTGAATATTAGACGCAGGAATTTTAGATTAGATTTTGGATGTAGGATCACAGTTTGTGGCATTTCGGGAAGAAGACCGTTCCTTCATTTTCATCTCTCTCCCCCGTACCCACTTTTAGGGCTGACCGATAACTGCAGAGACTGTGCCACTCACTGTCTGCAGTTCCTTAAAGAGCTCAAGCTGAAGGCCACACTGCAGAGAGCTGACCCGAGCGCTATCCGCTACACGGTCCAGCGCATCCTCAACCAAGCCACTGTGAGTGTGCGCGTGTGTATGGATTAATGGATAACTGGTGCCAAGAGGATAGCAAAGGAGAAGATGCTATATTTATCCATGAGTCTGTTTACTTATGAAACGTATATTTCTAGATAAGGACTGTAATATGATGTAGAGGCTGACTGTAATTAATATCCCATGTGGTGTAACTGCTTGCTGTTGGCTTGCCGAGACTGTCTTGTGAAGAACCTCTCTCAATTTTGATTCAAATAACAGTATTAAATCTGACTAGTCAAGGACTGATCTCTGCAGGATTTACGACGCAATGATGCAGATATTCAGAAAGCAGAGCTGGCAGATATGGTGGATAAAGAGATGGCTGCCACCTCCACTGCTATTGAGGATGCTGTTCTGAGGATGGAAGTAAGATCAGTCCTGGAGCTCAGTAGAAGATTACTCATAACTAAATGATATGAAAATCAAAATCTCAGTCTATTTTTTTATCCTCCTATTATTTGATAATAGGATTTAATATGAATAAATAATAATAAGCCGGGACTGTAAGGGTCAGATGTTTTGGCTGGCTTCGTTGTGTGTCCAAGTATAAGAACGACAGCCATAAATGATTATTTTTCCATGGCCACAGTATAATTTATATTCTGTTATATCTATGGCTATGTTTTGCTCTCGTTTCACAGGAAATATTGAGCCAAGCAAGAAGAGATACATCGGGATTAAAATTAGAAGTTAATCAAAGGTTAGTTTGGGATTCAATCAGTTAATGCTGCAAAAATCATTCTGTTCTGGTTTGAATGTCCAATATTCAGTCATTTTCCACATTTTTTTTCCTCAGCATCCTCGGTTCCTGTTCTGATCTGATGAAAGTAAGTCTTAAAACAGGACCACAGTATTGCACGGTTTATCGTTCCTCATTTAACACACCAGATTTTAGAGGAATTAGTACCCGGGCCTTCATTTTTTTTTTAATAGGCATTAGTAACTGAAAAATTCAGCTCATATCATACGTTTCCTACAGGCCATACACATGTTGGTTACGGCGGCCACGGATTTACAGAAGGACATTGTGGAAAGTGGTCGGGTAGGTTTCGAAAAAATATATAGGATAAATATATGGCAAAATTTTTGCTCACTGAAGTCTGTTCTTTTTAGGGAACTGGCTCTGTGAAAGACTTCTATGCCAAGAATTCCTGCTGGACTGAGGGGCTCATCTCTGCCTCCAAGGCTGTAGGATGGGGAGCCACACAGATGGTGTAAGTGCACTCGAACCTGTTTGTGAAAATTAGAATATTCTTGTAAACAAAAATGGTGTGTGTGTGTGTGCCCTCAACAAAACTTCATAGCAGAAAGTGTAGCATGCATTTAAATGTGACACGATAAAGTGAGGAAATCTTATTTTCTCCGGTTTCTATTTTATAGCCTAGTGATTATCTTCCCACCACTACCTGACATTAAATCTATGCATTTATGAAGCCTGATTTTCAGTGTTTCCTCACTAGTGTTGGGTAGAGATGAGTGTGTTTGTGTGTGTCAGATAAACATGCAAAAGATGTGTTTTGAAGCCCCACTACATGGACAAGCTGCCTTCATGATCCTCGACTCGCGGCTAAGGCCAACTCCCATGCTTTTTGCTAGAAATGGAGCTTAAAAAAAAAAATCAGAAATTATTCGAATAGTTATACCCTTGTAACTACTTTCTCGTTACTTAGTGATTCTGCTGATAAAGTAGTGACAGACCAAGGCAAATATGAGGAACTGATCGTGTGCTCTCACGAGATCGCTGCCAGTACTGCCCAGCTCGTAGCTGCCTCTAAGGTAAAGGGGGAAAAAAAAAAAAGTCCCATTACATAAAAGTATTGTATATCTTGAGCTACAGCTAATACAATTGGATCCATAAGTATTTGGACAAGGACACAATTTTTGTCTTTTTTCCTCAGAACCACCACAATGGATTTGAACTGAAGCAATCAAGATGTGATTGAAGTGTAGACTTTCAGCTTTAATTCAAAGGGTTCAAGAAATTGCATCTTGCATTAAGCTTTTAGGATTTACAGACTTTGTTTTACATTGTCCCTCCATTTTCACACGCTCAAAAGTAACTGGACAAACCCACAATTAGGAATATAATCATTTTTAATAATTGGATGCAAAGCCCTTTCAGTCAATGACCATCTGAAGTCTGGAACCCATGGGGATCAGCAAATATGCTTTGCCAGGCCTTTGCTCTATCCACCTTCAGTTGCTGCTTGTTTGTGGTTGTTGTCGTTCTGCCTTCAGTTTTGTCTTCAGTAAGTGAAAAGCATGCTCAGTTGGGTTGAGGTCAGGTGAGAACATTCCATTTCTTTGCCTTAAGAAGCTCTTGGGTTGCTTTTGTGGTGTGTTTTGAGTCATTATCCATCCTGTAATGTGAATTGCTGTCCTGTCAGTTTTGCAGCATCTGACCGAATCTGAGCAGAAAGTATAGCTCTGTACACTTAAGAATTCATCCGGCTACTTCTGTCAGCAGTCACATCATCAGTAAACACAAGTGATCTAGTTCCATTGACATACATGCCCATACCATAACACTGACTCCAGCATGTTTGACAGATGATCCGATATGCTTTGGATCATGAGCACTTCCTTTCCTTCTCCATATTAGTCTCTTCCCATTATTCTGGTATAAGATAATCTTGGTTTCATTTGTTCAAGGAATCTTGTTCCAGAACTGGGCAGGCTTTTAGATGTTTTCTAGCAAAGTCTAATCTTGCCTTTCTGTTCTTGAGTCTTACCCGTGGTTTGCATCTTGAGGTAAACCCTCTGTATTTACATTTCATGAAGTTGTCTCATGATTGCAGACTTTGACAATGCTACGCCTACCTCCTTGAAAGTGTTCTTGACTTGGCTAGATGTTGTAAAGGGATTTTTCTTCACCAAGGAAAGAATTCTGCGATCACCCACATTAGTTGTCTTCTGTGGTCTTCCAGGCCTTTTGTGGCACTCAGCTTGTCAGTGCATTCTTAAAAAGAAGGAATACACCAAATTGTTGATTTGGCCACTCCTAAAGTTTCTCTTATCTCTCTGATAGGAAGCTACTTAAGGGCTCCTTCATGTATATTAACACCTCTTTGGACTGCATATCGAGAGTTCCCATGAACAGCTACTAAATGCAAATTCAGCATTTTGGAATCAACTCCAGACTGTTTATTTCCTTAAATTGTCATGAAATAACAAGGAAACAGGCCACACCTGGCCATGAAACTGCTTATCAATCAGTTGTCCAATTACTTTTGAGGCAGTTAAAATGGAAGGACGATGTTAAAAATGACGCTAATTCCTACATGGTCAATGTGATATTTTTGTTACACCCCTTCAATTAAAGCTGGAAGTCTACACTTCAGTCACATCTTGATTGCTTCACATCAAATCCACTGTGGTGGTGTATAGAGACATAGTTATGAAAATTGTATCATTGTCCACATACTCGACTGTATATCATCAGATATTCTTTCCTTCAGTTGGAACATGGCTTCATTTTTAGCTTGAACACGGCTTCTTCGTTACTGCAGGTAAAGGCAGATCGAAGTAATAAGAAACTTAATACTCTGCTGCAAGCTTCACGACATGTAAATGATATGGCTGCAGTTGTTGTGACTTCAACAAAAGCTGGACAGATGCAAATCGAAGATAAGGGTGAGTTTCAGATCTTTGCAGCATAAAAAAATATACCAAGTCATTAAAAGTAAAAGTTTGGAAAAACCATAAGGTTTTTTTTGCTCTATAGTAAATTAAACATTATAATAGTCAAGAGTAAGGAAGAGAGAATACAAATCAAGTCAATTTCTTAGCATCTACTTACTCTCTAAGTGCTGATAATACTGATGCTGGGGCATTTAGTATACATTCCTGATATGCACTGAATTTAGATGCAGCATTTGAGTGACTGTATGTAATAACACCCCACAGATCCCATGGATTTCTCAGGCATGTCCCTGATCAAGCTGAAGACAGAGGAAATGGAAACTCAGGTAAGTTACTTTTGCATTCCATGAGCTTGCATTATTGAAATGCATAACCGTACAATTGCGTTCACTTATACACGTCAATGATGCAAATTTGCGTAGGTGAAAGTGTTAGAGCTGGAGAATCAGTTGTCCAATGAACGTCAGCGACTGGGCGAGCTAAGAAAAAAGCACTACGAGTTGGCTGGAGTTCCTCTTGATCAGACTGCGGAAAAAGATTTTGATGGGTTTGTCAGCGTTTTACCTCCAATGATGCCTGAGCCACCGCTGCCTAAACCACCCAAACCTGAGCCTCCTAAAAACCCATCATCTAAAAAACCTTCCATTTTCCATAAATCGGGCAGCCTCCTTAAAAATAAGGTACATGTTTATGCACATCTGCTAGACTTTTAGCTTTGGCAGTGATATTACTGCATTTATGTTGAATTTGCTGTTTAATAGTAATGGTTCTATTCATTTATTATTTTTTTTTTTACTCCTTTACAGTTTAGGTGAAGCCTCTGCAAAAGATGTTAAGTGGAAAAGACCATTTGAATTTAACACTGATTTTTATACAAAAGACAAACATTCCTTTATTCTTCTTGAGTAATGCCTTTATCCTGGTTAGAGGTATAGTGGATCCGGAGCCTAACACAGGAACCACACTAGGTGTGAGACTGGAATACACCCTGGATGGGACGGTGTTCCATCACAGGGCACCATCCATACATATTTACACACTTATTCACACCGAGGGGCAATTTAGTCACTAATCCACATATGAGCATGTTTTTGGGCAAAAACCAGAGATCCCAGAGGAAACCCATGTGGACTTTGAGAACATGGGACATTTCACACTGCTTTATTATTATTATTGATTTGAATTCAATTAAAATCATGATTTTTGAAATGAGTACATTAATTTCTGGTATAACTACTTTGTAAATGTATGTAATTAAACAATTTGTGGTGATGAATAATAATAATAAAGTCTACACTAGGGTGGCTCAAAAAAAAATAATCTTATAGATATTGTTCAAGACACGCCCTAAATTTTTTTCCTTTTCCCACAAAGACTTTCCACAAAAAGTTTCAGGTTTTTAAACAAAGGGGAAGTGGATGCTCACTGATGCTCCAATTTTGCTGATTTAGCTCATAGACAGCAACGCTTACTGGCAACTCCACACGCATATCCAAAGAAGTTTTTAGTAGGAAACAGGAGGACTGACTTCAGTGACTTGCACATAAACTGTGTAGTGTAACAACAGCTCAGTTTTCTTGTCCACAATTGATATTACTGAATACTACGACCTTCTAAAGCGTGCTACAAGACACTGCCAAAGATAAAATAGTGTTTTGGTGGACAAGCTAGGATGGCCACCACAAGACTAAGTAGGGAGATTTTCGTGATTGGTTTACAGTATGTGAGCTAAATACACTTACATGTCTAAGACAGCTGCCAACAACAAGACAGGCTCTAGAGAGATTTCATCAGCACCTAAAGGATAAAAGGGATGTAAGAAATGCCAGCCTGGCAACATCAGTAGAATTGCTTGGCATTTGGGAAAAGGCAGCCATACCAATAATGCTTAAGAACCATGTCATTGAAAAAATTGAGAACATTCATAAGAACTGGCTTCTGCTGAAAAAGAACAAAGGAAGAAAATCAGAAACCCAGCAAAGAGAGCAGGAATTCATTGAAAACTTAGACTTCCTCTTTGATGTTGCTCATAAGGATGCATTAGCCATGATCAAAATTAATGAAGATAAACAGTTTCTTATAGACCAAAGGACAGACAGAAAGATGTTTATTGCAAACAAGGATAAAGAGCTGGAGAAAAAACAAGAATGAAGAGAAGAATGAGATAGAAGAAGAAAGGAGAAACAGAGCAGCTATGTCAAGACCATCTGTGAGCAACTACAAACAAGAAGACCAAGAAGAGTTCCAAACTGAAGACAGCAATTCTGACATGTCTCATGACCAATACAAGCCAGCAGCAGTGAAGGAAAAGATGCCCAAAAATGCACCAAAAAATATGAAAGCACAGAAACTTGACAGTTGATGTTATTAGTGCACTGGATCAAAACAAGACATCAGATCGTCAAGCATTACAACTGATGGTACTGATTGTCAACATCAACAACATCAACAACTTGGTCATGAACTGTTCTGGTTTGCATGCAGACGTGCTGGAATTGGTCTTGTCACAGCCCAGATTCGATTCCACTGTCCCACAGTACAATTCAAAGATCATGCAAGCAAACCAGAAGAGAAGTTGCTGCATCTATTAGAGCTGAATTTGCTCCAACATATCCACTTTTAGTTCACTGGGCTGGGAAGATACTTCCAGGGATATCTGGTGGAAAAGATGTTTAAAGGTTGCCTGTGCTGGTGTCTGGTGATGGAAATGAGAAACTGTTGGGGGTACCAAAGATGGAAATTGGGAATGCAGAAAATGAAACAGAAGCTGGTGGAGTGGAACCTCACGGAGAAAATACAGGGTATGTCTTTTGATAGTACTGCTGTCAACACTGGTCGAATAAATGGTGTCCGTGTTTGTCTAGAAAGCAAACTTGGTCATGAACTGTTCTGGTTTGCATGCAGACATGTGCTGGAATTGGTCTTGTCAAAAATCTTTACTCTATGCTTTGGCCCTTCAAGTTCTCCAGATATCTCTTTGTTCAAAAGGTTCAAGGCTGTTTGGGAAGATGTTGATAAAGAGAGTTTCTCAGGCTTGGAAAGGAACAAGAGGAACTGAAGGACCTCCGGCAAGCCACAGTACAGTTTCTGAAGCAAGTTGGCATTACTGAGCAGGTTAGAGATGACTACAAGGAGCTCATTGAGCTGACCCTGCTTGTTCTTGGAAGTTCACCAGAAAGAATCCACTGGAGAGCACCTGGAGCTCTGCACTGTGCAAGGTGGATGGCAAAGCTTATATATGGCAGCAAGATTTACCTGTTTCATCATCAGAGGGCGGTCAGGTTGACAAGGAAGGAAGTTTTGTGCAGTTTAGTGCTCTGGTCTACACAAAAGTATGGCTGTTTGCTCCACGTGCTGTTGAAGCTCCTGCAAATGACCTGCAGCTCTGGAAAGTTCTCAAAAGATACCAGCTTACTGATCCAGAAATCAGTGTACCTGCAAGAAAGGTCCTCAAGACCCACCTTTGGTACTTGTCTGATGAGCTGATTGGATTAGCTCTTTTTGATAACAAGCTTCCTCCTTCAGAAAAGTTGGAGATCTGCAAAGGAATGACCAAGGAATTTGGGGAACGCAAAGTCAGAGGGAATGCAGCACTGCTGGAAGACAATGTCAGCCTTGGAAGCCTTGCATCATCCAGAACCACCAGACTACTGCACTAATTTGATATAAATGACGAATTCCTTGCTCTGCCTCCAGAGGACTGGGGAAACAATGAAAGCTACTGCCAAGGTCAGGACTGACTAAAGAAACTGTGCGCTGTGAATGACACTGCCAAACGAGGTGTCAAGCTCTTCCAGGAATACAACACAATGCTTACAAATGACGAGGAAGAAAAGCAGGTTGTGTTGCAAGTTGTGGAAGCGCATCGCAAAATAGTCCCCACACAAACCATGAAGAAATCTGCAGTTGAAGCTTTGCAGAAACTGTAACTGTATTAGACATTTATTCAAATATGGACCATTTTATTCATCACTGTTTCTGATATTACAAGTTTTACAAAGGAACTTTATTCAAATGTATATTTTAGATTTAGTTCATGTTTAAGAAAGATTGTTCTCAATGTTTCAATAAAACAATACGCATAAACTTTCATTGCCAGTGAGCACTCCCGTCTATTAAGAATAAAAAGCAGAAAATTTGCCTACATATTTGTGGTAACAAATTGGGGGAGTGTCTTGCACTTTAGCAGATTTTTTTTTTCCACATACATACATGGGCCACCCTAGTCTACACCATTATTATTAACCCAACACCTATTTCTCCTATATTTTCCTTTACTTCCATGTCCTTTATTTCTCCTTTTATTTCTAAATAAAGCCTACCATAAAAATATTGACAGTACATATTATTTAATTGAACTTTTCAATGAATCTCCATCAAAAAAAAAAAGAAAAAGTAATGCAATGTCTGTCTATTATACTAGAAGCCTGTTTTTGGCACTTGAAGTCACACGGTATATCAGTGAGAACACGTCTCATAATTAAGGGATACTACGTCATTATTATGAGAATATTTTCTCAAAATTATAACACAGTAAATTACGAGATACTGTACTTGGTCATAATTATTAGCAAGTCAATAATAAGTTCCTGAGACATTCTTAGGAGAGTGAAACTCTTGAGATAGGATTTCATTATTATAATTATGACAAACCTTCTCATTTCTAGGGTGGCGGAAATGGGCTTCCATGGTTTACCATGTAATGTCTGTTTGATTGGTCAGAATGTAGAAAAAAAAAAAAAACACCATCTGATATGGCTGCTGTTTATACATTCCTCAGGTCCTTTGTTTTGTAGTATGAAAATCATGCCACTATATTTTAAACACTTGTGTTGCAGAAAAAAAGGTAAAGTGATAATATACCCAGCATTAAAAAAAAAGCTATTTGTGAAATAATGTGTGTGTGAGAGAGAGAATAACTCTTGCTGTATTTTGACAGTTCTAGCTGATGCCATTTCAACTCTCCGGTGTCGCTCGCGCATGCGCAGTATCTGCGGCAGTTTCCAGTGAAGAAATCAGGACGAGAAACGGGACGGCGATGGGACGGGTGTTGTTATCGTTCAGTTTAGCCGCTATAACAGCCAGTGTGACCAGGACGACTGAAAATATGATATTACAACTTGTGTGAGTGTTTCGTCCTACTTGTCAGGTTGTGTACGCGCCGAGAAAAAGGAAAAGTTCGGGGTTTTATCTTGAGAGGAAACAGCAGCAGGGCGGTGGGAAACGAAGCGACAGTCATGGAAGGTTTTGGATCGGCGCTGGAGAAAAACGTGGCGGATTTAACCGTGATGGACGTGTACGACATAGCGGCTGTGGTGGGTCAGGAGTTTGAGCGGATTATAGATCAGTACGGGTGTGAAGCCTTGGCGAGACTCATGCCCAAAGTTGTGCGGGTTTTGGAGATCCTGGAGGTGTTGGTGAGCCGCAATAGCATCAGTCCGGAGACCGAGGAGCTGCGGCTGGAGCTGGATAAACTCCGCCTGGAGCGACTGGACCGCCTGGAGAGGGAAAAGAAACACAAAAAGGTGAAAAAGAAACACACTGCTACGTTGAGGTGTTATTGTCGAGGAACGTCAGAAATAATCTTTCTTTAAGATTTAACATCAGGTGCGAATTAATTACAACGTACTTTTATTGTTGTCCTGGTAACGGTATTAAAGAGCAGAGCAGAGCAAAGCTAAAATACACCGAACTTCCTGTTTGTGGGCGGAAATGAGGATGTTCAGTGAGTGGATGCTGGGACTCGGAACTCCTGACCTTCAGTAACCCAGAGCCTTAACCTCTTCAGCCATACCTGGAAAGGAGCTACTATTAAATCCACACTGACCATTTCAATACAGTGGTGCTTGAAAGTTTATAAATAATTTTCTACATTTCTGCATAAATGACCTAAAACATCAGATTTTCACACAAGTCCTAAAAGTAGAGTTACGTTAAACGAATGAGACAGAAATATTATACTTGGTCGTTTATTTATTGAGGAAAGTATATGAACCTTTGCTTTCAGTATCTGGTGTGACCCGCTTGTGCAGCAATAACTGCAACTCAACGTTTCCGGTGACTCTTGATCGGTCCTGCACACCGGCTTGGAGGAATTTTAGCCCGTCCAGAACAGCTTCAACTCTGGGATGTTGGTGGGTTTCCTCATATGAACTGCTCGCTTCAGGTCCTTCCACAACATTTCGATTGGATTAAGGTCAGGACTTTGACTTGGCCATTCCAAAA
>JAOBAM010000018.1:9361790-9374767 GCA_025212355.1 Notarius kessleri
TCTAAAACCTTGTCAAAACCTTGTCTTTAGACTTTTTTTCTTGTAAATATGTTCTAAGGGTGAACAGTATATACATACACAATGGTGGCTGTAGCAACTGCTTTAAGGGGTAAAGAGTTAAAGGGTGCTTTCTTCATGCTGCATGTTTCAGCTCTTTCCAGAGATATTCGATAGGATTCAGATCAGAGCTCACAGAAGACCACTTCAGAATAGTCCAATGTTTTGTTCTTCACCATTCTTGGGTGCTTTTAGCAGTGTGTTTTGGGTCTTTATCCTGTTGGCGGACCCATGACCTGCAACTGAAACAGAGATTTCTGACACTGGGTAGTACATTTCGCTCCCGATAGTCTTAGATGTCGTTATACCCTACACAGATTCAAGGCACCCCGTGTCAGATGCAGCAAAGCAGCCCCAAATCATAACCAAGCCTCTTCCATGTTTCACAGTAGGTATGGTGTTCTTTTCTTTGATACGCTATGTGGACATAGAGCTGATGTGACTTGCCAATAAGCTTGAGTTGTCCAGAGGACATGATCCCAGAAGCATTGTGGCTTGTCAATATGCATTTTAGTAAATCCCAGTCTGTCTTTTTTGTTTTTCTTTCAACAATGGAGTTCTCTTGGGTTTTCTTCCATTGAGCTCGATATCGCTCAAAAAGTGATGGATGGTGCAATCAGACACTGGTGTACCTTGACCTTGGAGTCCAGCTTTTATCTCTTTGGAAGTTGTCCTTGGCTCTTTGTCTACCATTTTGCACCATCCTTCTGTTCAATCTGTGGTCGATTTTCCTCTTGTGGCTGCATTCAGGAAGGTTGGCTACAGTCCTGTGGAACTTAAATTTCTTAATATTTGCAACTGTAGTCACAGGAACATCAAGCTGCTTGGAGATGGTTTTATAGCCTTTGCCTTTAACATGCTCATCTATAATTTTCCTTCCGATCTCCTCAAACAACGCTCTCCTTTACTTTCTCTGGTTCATGTTCAGTGTGGTGCAAACGACGATACCAAACGGCAGAGTGACAACTTTTTCTCCATTTAAATAGACTGAATGACTAAGATTGAAGACACCTTTGATACTAATTAAGGGTAAACAATTAGCTTGAAATATCACTATAATCCAATTACTTTTTTTATATTTTTTTCTAGGGGTAGCAACAAATCTGGAATAAAGCATTGTTTCAACGAGTTGTAAGGGTACTAACAAATTTGTTCACGTCTCTAGGTATAGGATGTGCAGTATCTCAAAACGCACAGCCATACGGTGTATAGGCTGCATCTGCAAAGCCCTGGAGCATTTTGGATAACCTCCAGCAACAGAACATTCAGAGTATTTGAGCTGGTACTGCCAGATTCTGTAACTGCTTCTTCCCTGAGGCATATTCCTTAACCTACTGCTGCCCCACAACATGTTGATTTGGTACAATTTATTACGGTATCACAGCTTCATAGTCAGTTACTGTGTATGACTGAGTTTTTCCAAAAATTCTGATTAAAATGCATTTCCAGATTTTTCTTTTCTTCTTTTTTTCCTGCCTCAGTGCACCACCTTTCTTCACAGCCACTCTCTATCAGTTTATAATAACATGGCTTTCTTGAAAAATCATTCTTAATGTGTTTAAGTGCTATTCAGATTGGAGTAGTTTTACTTCGGGTAATGTGACTTCATATCCTGTGGGAAAAGACACTTCCTGCATTCCGTTTACCTCAGAAGTCGGAGGTGGGAATGACATCACACTCAACTTGACCGCATTCCAACACAAGTCAGAAAACCAAGCTGGACCCCTGCAGGAAAACCTTTGTTGTGTTTTGTATATTAGGTTGGCCATTGTTAGCACTACCAGTTGGTGATAATGTATTACGTGGTAGTTTGCGCATATAAACTCTGTTGCAACATGTCCACAGATGGAAGATGGATTTAATGAGACAAAAATAAGACAGACTTGCTGACCAGGATAAGATCCAACTTCAGGGGATGTTCCAGTTGAAATTTCCAACTGGGAACTTGGAAATTCCAACTGTCCAGTTCAAATGGAACGCACCAACTCTTCTCTCATGTCCCCCCAAAATGAAAAATCAGCTATTATATAGTGTATGTGTGGAGTTCCTGACTGAGGTCCAGCTTACACACATCATATGGTCATATGACCTACTAATGATGACGTGGAGCTTTCGCAGCCATGCCTTGTAAACAAGCACTTAACGTACACAGAGTTTGTATTAAAGCGAGATGTATGTAGCGCACAATTTTTAGTGCGACAGAAATGAAGACACTCTGTGCAAGTATGATATTTTTAGACTTGGTTATCATACTGTGAAAATCTACCACTTCCCTATTCATATGATACTTCTGTTGGTTTATATATGATTTGAATAACCCATCATGTTTGCTTGCAGAAAAAGAGCCGAGAGGAGAGCGAGGGCGAGGGCAGTGGCGTGGAGATCCTGGAGAATCGACCCTACACGGACGGGCCCGGTGGCTCGGGACAGTACACCCACAAAGTGTACCACATTGGTCAGCACATCCCCAGCTGGTTCCGTTCCATCCTGCCCAAAGCAGCTCTACGGGTGGAGGAGGAGTCCTGGAACGCCTATCCTTACACTCGCACCCGGTGAGAGTAACATCTTTATAAAATGTTTGGTGTTGTACCTATCCGGCATTAGTAGTACATGCATTACTGGGTCCTTTCTCATTAAGCAGAATAAGCAATGGATAAGTGATGTAGATAATGAATGAAGTCATCCGCTAATAATTTACATATTCAACATGACGTATTCATATTGAATTGGCGGTTAAAGGTGCAACACCTCCTTCAAGCCCTTGTTGGATTCTGCAATTACACGTTTTTAGTCTGTTTACTTGTCGCGTCAGCCTTACAAGTCCACATGCAAGTTGTTACTATAGAAACAGTAACATGTTACACCAAGCACCTTAATATAAACCTGTGATATGACTATCAGGGCTAGTGTTATAGAAAACGAATCATCACCTTGTGACAGATCAGAATCGAGAATTCACCAGGTGTAATACATTCCAACATACGGCTGATTATTGGCCCAGGATCAAAAAGGACTAATGCAAGAACAAATCCAAGTCCGAAACAGGAAAAAAAAAAAATTCTCCTGGATGCATGATTGTTGCTGAATGTTCTTGCTTGAGGTGTTAAGTCATTTGGTGCTTGTCTTTCAGTTACACATGTCCTTTTGTGGAGAAGTTCTCTATCGACATTGAGACGTATTATAAGCCCGATACAGGGAACCAGAACAACGTCTTCAATTTGTCTGCAGCGGAGAAAAGGCTGCGGGATATCGGTAAGGACGGTTTCTGGTGGTTATTTTTACATTTTCCATGACGCATCCATACACTGATTCTGATTTTCTACACCTGTACTGTATATATATCCATTGTGTATATATATATTTGTGCCAGTTACTCAAGTGCACAGTGTAAGCTATGTAGATGGAGTATGCAACAAACAAGCTGTATTTATGTATTAGATATGCATGATGAATGTACATGAGTATTTGCCCGAGTATATGCTGCGAATGATTCAAATGCAAAGCTTGAGTCAAGCACTTGTAGAAAGGAAGACGAGAGTGCATCCATCCTTCTCAACCTTGTTACGTAATGCATTTGTGTGTCGTTTCCCGCTCGTTCTCCCGCGTGGATTGATGGATTGCTCTTCTGTCATGCACCAGTGTTTACAATGTCGAACACGTTTTCAGTTAAAATCCCCCGTGCCTCCACACACAGTGCTTGCTCAACGCCTGGGCTCAGATGCATTGTGGGAAAAGGTGCTGAAGGCTCAAGCTAAGACGTAGGCAGACTGCAGGCGTAGCCTCTGCAGGGGGAAGCGCCCTGTGCTTGTTGCATAACTATGTCTGAAGCCAAACTGTGCAGAGGGGACACCTAGTGGCCGTCTGCCAACTCTGATGCACCAGCAGAAGGCTCTTTCCCGCTCTGGCAAGCGGGAGCAATAAAGCAAGGGGCGAGAGATATGGGGTGGGAGTGATTTAATACAGCAGGACTTGGAGAAGATTTTTTGAGGGGGTTTACTCTATGAGGTGTGCAGGAAGGAGTAAGCCTTTCATGGGTTTTAATCATAAATGAAAAGTGAAGCAAAACTGGGCCATGTTTCTTCATCTTAGAATGAATTGTTTTACTCTTTTTTTGTTTGTATGCAGTAATAAGAAACAAGTAAGGAATTTAAAAAAAAAAATGGGCCATGTTGTAACTGGAAAATACTATTATATTCCTACAACAGCACATCCTGAAGTTATTTATTTATTTATACATACATGCATACCACAGCAATTTCCTAACGACTGAAATTTTTTGTTTATTAATTAACTTGTGCTTTTTGACCATTTAAAGTAATGTTTAATGTTGTGTCTATGTTCCAACAGCTGTCTCATCACAGAAAACCTCACCATATCAACAAGTATATATTGTTTTCTCTGTAAAATAACACAAAATAGTTATGTTAGCCTAAGGTTATATTGCTTGTCTGCCATACAAGGCCCTGTGAATGAGCTGTTACTATAGAAACGATAGCGTGTTAAAACAAGTGCTTTATTTTTAGTAAGTGCTGACATTTGAATTATAGCCAGAACTACCGTCAGAGCTGCTGTTCGAGAAAGTTAATCAACACTTTCTGACCAAATAATGCCGTGGTACGAAATGCAAATAATGTTACGCGGTCCAAAAGCAAGTTACAATGCTCAAATTGTGTTTTTTCGTTGTACTTGGAGAACTATGTTTGAGATCAGACTTTATGTAACATGCCAGTGCAATGATCAAATATGTTCCCTTTCCCAGACCCTATAGACATTGTGAAAGATGTCATTGCACCTCATGAGTACTTGGCTGAGGAGGATCCCAAGCTGTACAAGTCGGTGAAGACTCAGCGAGGCCCTCTGTCAGACAGCTGGATCCAGGAGATTAGCCATAACCCAGGCAAGATGCCCGTCATGTGCGCCTACAAGCTGTGCAAAGTGGAGTTCCGTTACTGGGGCATGCAGTCCAAGATCGAGCGCTTCATTCACGATGTGGGTGCGTACAATCTTCTGGAAATTTCCACAGGGAATCCTCAGAATACTTACTCTGTGAGAGTTGTGGGGGAGGACGTTTGCTCAACTAATATTTCTTCAGCAGCCCAGCTGCTCTGATTTCAATTGCATGTGCTGTGATACAAGCGTGTGTGCGTTTTTTAGCTTGGGTAAGTCATGTTATCTAGACAAGTGGGTGGGCAGCAGCTGTGAAGCGCTCCGCGAAGGAAGATAGTGTTATTGGGACAGCCCTGACTCTGTTGCCTTAATCATTAACCTGCTCTTAATGAAAAGTAGATTGATGCAGTGCCACTCCACTGCAAATGAGGACATAAAGAACGAGGGAGAGAGACATAAGAGAAACGGAGACCGAGACAGGGAATGAGAGCCATCTACTTTCCTCCGACAACATCAAGGCAGGATTAATTTCCTTCTCATGGGCTGCTGCCTGAGCTTTAATCATTTTCATTACTTCGATATCTTTGTGTTTATTGACTTCCATCACCGTTAATTTATCAGGAGCCCTTTGACATTCCTCATTTTCCCACCCATGTATGATTTCAGTACTGCTAGTGTCTGGCCAGTACATACTCTAGTGGAGTTTAGAGAGAAAACAGTTTGTGTTTGCTTTTCGGATCCACTGTGCAGATTGGTGGATTTGAACTATCCTAATTATGGCTATATTATCTGTTCTATCCATATGTATGATATCTTGAATCATGAAAAATCATGAAATTGAATTTTGCTGTTTAGCAACCATTAAATGAGCACTAGTGATTATAATAAATGTTGAGGTTTATTTTCATTACATAAGGGTGAAGCGTGTGTTTTGAATTATTTGTGCTAGGCACTCGCGCCTCCTCCACACATTCTGTAAGAAAGTGCTTGAGCCAATCACAAGAGGAGGCAGCTTCACTGGTTTTTTTTTTTTTTTTCTCTTATTTCTGACAGCATTTTTGTCAACCACGTTGATTAAAAGAAGACTTGACTATTATTTTTGTGATTTTTATAAAGCAGTAGGATGTTTAATACTGATTTAGTATTTATTAGAGTATGGATTACACCAATAATAGCTTTTTGCATTTATGAAAATACATTTTGATTGTTTTCTTGCCTGTGTATTAAATAGCTTGACACTTGGAATTCACCTCTTCGACCTAAATACCCCAAATCAAATGCAAAAATAGTCATGAGTGTATTTGGTGATCTTAAAGCATTAATGAATGGAAAATGGAAGCTAGTAGGGCTGAATTTTTTTGGATGATCCTAATCATCATCTGCTGCTTCATTTCTCTTTCTTTCAGGTCTTAGGAAAGTGATGGTGCGTGCACACCGGCAGGCTTGGTGCTGGCAGGATGAATGGTATGGCCTGACTATGGAAGACATCCGGCAGCTAGAACTGGAGACTCAGCTAGCTCTGGCCAAGAAGATGGCACAGTTTAGTTGCAGTGAGGACGGAGGTGAGGGCAACGCCAGTCCTGCAAAAGAACAGGATGCCAAAGAGGCCATCAACGCCATAGAGAATGAAAGTGCAACACGGAGTCTCGGGGACACGCTGCAGGCTCGGGGAGAACTCACCAAGCAGTGGTCCACCTCATCCAGATCCTCCCGCTCTTCAAAAAGAGGAGGTAGGAGCAACCCGGGCTTTGCTCCCTGATATGCAATGGATAGTGGGAGTTTATTGAGTAAATCATTTGTGTTTCATTTTCTTTTTGCACTGGAGCAGCAAGCCCGTCTCGACACAGTATTTCCGAATGGCGCATGCAGAGCATTGCCCGTGACTCTGACGATAGCACAGACGACGAGTTCTTCGATGCGCATGGTAATTAAAAGTTCCTATCTATATCCTTATCCACATCACTTTCTTTAAACTAACAGTTTTCTTCACACTCAACAGAGGACCTCTCAGACAATGAGGAGATATTTGTCAAAGAGATCACCAAGTGGAATTCCAACGACCTGATGGACAAAATCGAGACGGCGGAGGTGGACGAACCCCAAAGTAGGCACAGGATTATTATAGCCTGCCTGATGCGCTATAGAGCACCCAGGCTATTTACGTCTCCTCAGTGTGGGATGTTGATGCCTGGAGGTTTTTTTTGGATGCTTTTTTCATAACCACAAAGCCTCTAGTTTCTGTTGGGTTTTTTCCATTTACCTTCACAGATTTTGGAGATTAGAGTAAATCTGCAAATTGGAATCCTGCTTGTGTTGAAGCTTAAAATATTTGAAATCAAACATGTCATTGTTGCATACACTTGTCGTTCAGCAAGCAGCAACAGCTCAGTCTAGTTTTTTTGTTGTTGTTGTATAACAGTGGCATAACAGACCAGAAATAAATCAGTAGTGTTTTAATCTGCTAGATAAGTATGTCTGTGCAATAAAAGGAAGTAAGTTTATTTAAAAAATTTTAATACAAAAACGACGCATACTTTTTTTTTTTTTTTTTATTAGGAAAGATTCTATACCTGTATACCTCATTCATGCAGTTATCCAGTCAGCCAGTCATGTGGCAGCAGTGCAGTGCATAAAATCATGTTAAGTCAAGTGCTTTAGTTAATGTTCACATAAAACATCAGAATGGGGGGGGATGTAAACTTAGTGAGAGAGCAGCCATGGCCTAAAGGTTAGAGAAGCAGCCTGGAGCCCAGGCCTGGCAGGAATGAAGTGCCCTTGAGCAAGGCATTTAACCCCCAAGTGCTCCCCAGGCGCTGGGTATGTGTGTGTGCTCGTTGTACATCGCTCTGGATAAGAGTGTCTGCTAAATGCCTGTAATGTAATGTAAAGTCCAAGGTAACTTAAATAGCTACTCTTTACAACCACGTTAAGCTGAAAAGTATCTCAGGGCACAAGGCACATAATTGCATTAATGAGCAGGTGTACAGCTTTTTTTAATAAACGGGCTGTTAAATTAAGATTGAAGAAAACTCATAATAAAGCAGATTAATCAAGAAAATTAAGTTTGTAAAGCTTTACATTAATGCATAGCATAAAATATGGCTGGCTTTTTTTTTTTTGGCCAGGGCTAACTTTGAACATTAATTGACCTGCACTTTAACCCATGCAGAGGGAAGTTATAAAGCTCTAATTTAGGTCATCTTACATTTTGATCTGTACATTTCTTCTAATGTGTGAATTTCCCTGATTTACCCATTTTCAGGTGACTTGTACCAGGACTCTGGGATTGAGTATTCTGAAACTGGGAACGTCCAAAGCCTTAATGAGGTATATGTGAATTCAGCGTGTCACAGTGATGCTCATTATGAATCATATCTATATGATGCTACTAAAATGATTCGTGGAAACGGGAGCATGAACTCTAGTGCACTCTCGTCCCAGTTTCAATACCAGATCACGAATACAGGGTGAACCTCATGGCCAAGCAGAATTAGTATTCATCACCAGAAGATGAGTTGGCTCCAGCTGCTCTTGGTTTCCCTACATTATTATTATTATTATTATTATAAAGTTTGAAAGTGAAAGTGTCTATGAGCATAAAGCATTACATCAGATCCAAAACAGCTTCTTCCCTTCCAAGCTTTATCCAAATGAGGCAGCACTTAAACAGAAGTGCGTGTATCCAAGCAAAGGGGGTGAAGCCAATATGCACTTAGATTAGGATCAGGGCCAAGTTCTCATGCAACTGAAAGTCATAGAGGGAAAGAAAGGGTAGGACTGAGGGGTGAAGGACCATTAGTGTTCTCGTTGGTCTTTTATCCTTGCGTTCAGAGACCGACCAGACACAGGCACCAAGTGACCAGATATCCAGCTGTGAGTAACAGCACAGCTTTTCCACTCTCATAGAAACTCAGAGATTTAGCTTCCTTTTAGTAAACAGTGTAATTGAGATTTAATGTGCTTTTCATATGGTTCAGATGATGCTTCAGTCTGCTTCCATCCATTAGTTGGTTGTGGTTGTGAATGTAAATCGGAGGCTCTCTCTGTCCTGAGGGACGAAATCACAGCACAGTTTTGTATTTGTATCTCTAGCATCCCTCAATTAGCTCATGACAGCATTGATAATTGGATGACAAGTTCAATCAGGAGGCTTAAGCATGTTAGAAAATACACAATTAGGCAACTCGAGTGTTCCCCCAGGACTGGAGTTGCTGAAAAGACACACTACAGTGAGTGATTTTTCCAAATTGACTGCTTGCTTGCTTGAAGATAAATCCATTCTTTCTGATTCAGGATGGCTCGGGTCAGCAGGGCCTGCAGTCGTCGAAGGTGCACGTGTTGCTCCTGGTCCTGCATGGAGGCAACATCCTGGACACGGGAGGTGGAGAGCAGAGCAGCAAGCAGGCTGATGTCAACACCATCAGCTCGGTGTTTGAGACAGTCATGCGTGTGCATTACCCGGCAGCTCTAGGCCACATCGCCATCCGGATGGTGCCGTGCCCCGCTGTATGTGTGGAGGCTTTTTCACTCGTGTCAAAGTAAGTCTGCTTTTCCAAGTTACTCTTAAATTGAATAAATGTTAATTACCTGACACTTCGGTCATGTTTCTTTTCTTCACACATCGGTCAGTAAATACTTCTGTGCATTCTGCGCCATTACCAGTGAATGTCTGTTTATTATGATTTTTTTTATTTTTATTTTTTAAACCTGCACCAGTTTAAGTCCATACAGCTATGATGAGGGCTGCCTCTCTAACAGTCAGGACCACATCCCTCTCGCTGCTCTGCCCCTGTTGGCCACATCCGCTCCTCAGTATCAGGATGCCGTGGCCGCTGTTATAGTGCGAGCCAATCAGGTGTACGGAGATTTCATAAAATCATTGGAAGGTACCGCATTCTCTGGCCAGGTCAGTGTCTTGTGATTTCACATCAAGAATGAATCTTAACTGGAATATTGAGGAGAGTTTGTACTCGTTGCTTATCTATGGAATGTGTCTGTACCGGTTGGAAAGGTGTGTCTGATAGGTGACTGTGTCGGAGGGATCTTGGGCTTCGATGCCCTCTGCAGCAGCAACATCACCGTGTCTGAGAGCCAGAACAGTAGCAGAAGAGGGAGCATAGTCAGTGTGCAGGTAAAAACAAATGCAGTTTTACATCGAATTTTAGGCTATACAACACACTGATAGGTTTGAAATGAAGATCTTGACCATTAGGTGTGTCCTCCATGTTCTTCATCTGTTACTATGTTCGCTTCAGAACACTGTCACTGATGATTTCCTGCTGTTCTTTAAAGCCTAAGGTTGTGGTGTCATGAGGAATGACATATCTGTGATGGCATGATGATATTGGACTCAAAACCTTGCTCTAAATCCAAGCTGACAGTTTTGATTTTGAATGAATATTTGAGGCTTTTCAGGCCAGCAGCACAAGAATGCAATGTTTGAGGTTTTTTTTTTTTTAACTGACTTAATAATGTTACTTCTTTACACAAGTTGCATACTGCAGCTTAACTCCACTGTATTGTGTGTCAATGATTGCTTTCAAGAAATGACAAAAAAAAAAAAAATTATACATGAATTGCAGGACAACGATCTGCTCTCGCCAGGCATCATCATCAACAGTAGCCCTTCAGGCTCAGGTTCAGGTTTGTCCCTGGAAGGCAGCCGTCACTTGAGCCGCAGCAACATCGACATCCCACGTTGCAGCGGTGCCGATGATCCCAAGAAACAGCTGCCCCGCAAGCGTAGCGACTCCTCCACGTATGAACTGGACACAATCAAGCAGCACCAGGCCTTCTTGTCTAGGTCAGATGCATAAAATAGCTTCGTTAGACAGACACTGGTATTTGAGTGTCCTAGGAGCAGACTTGTAGACAAAACAGTAGCTCTGAAATAAGCTGAATAAAGTCATTTTTGACGTTTCTAAATATTGCGTGTGTGTGTGTGTGGCTGATGTAGTCTGCACTCCAGCGTTTTGAGGAATGATCCAGGCTCCCGGCGGTCCAGTAACAGTACTATGCTGGAAGGAGGTGGCGCTCTGGGCAAGTTTGATTTCGAGGTGTCTGATTTCTTCCTGTTTGGCTCTCCTCTGGGTTTGGTCTTGGCTCTGAGGAAAACTGTGGTTCCTTCACTAGATGGTAGGTTGATACGAGTTTGTTCATCACTTCTTATTATAAATGCACTAAATACTTGCCCACCAAATATGTTCAGAGATCTATTACACTGCGCATATGATTAACTTAGAACAAAAAAAAAAAAAAAGTGATTGTGATGACGTGTCGTCCATCCGTCCACAATTTAGAAAAATCACTACTCCTCCTACAGGATTGATCGGATTTCGATCAAACTCACATACAGTGTTCCCCAGATGGGTGCGCAGAAAAGTTGGAAGGATCCCAAACACCAGCCAACAGTAAAAATGGATGTGTTCAGCAGTAATGGATCAGGAACAAAACAAGTGTATATATTTAGGTTTTGTTATGAATAACTTGCTCCATGCCGTAGCTACCTAAACGCACAGCGTTTGTTGTATTGTGTTCGATTCTGTTTGGCTGATGATGGCTTGAAACAGCAGGGTAATAAAATACTTCACACATTTTCTCCTTTTCCCCAGTGGCTCACCTCCGTCCAGCCTGCCAGCAGGTGTATAACCTGTTCCACCCTGCAGACCCGTCAGCATCACGCCTGGAGCCACTGCTGGAAAAGAAGTTCCACCTGCTGGCACCCTTTAGTGTGCCACGTTACCAGCGTTTCCCTCTAGGCGACGGGCACTCGGCTCTGTTGGGTAAGCCCGGGTCAAACTCCACCAAGCACGCTCTCGTGCATTTCACATTCATGTTCCATCCTGTCTCTCCCCTGTACATAATATAAAGATTGAATATTCATCACACTGTTCCTGGAGAACTGACCTCAGCTCCAACCTCGATCTGAATAAAAGGACTACTGAAGTGTGTCCATATATCAGAGACATACATGTTCGATAAAGGTCGGATCAGAGACTTGCTGCTTCTAAAGAGCAGCACCTAAACTCCTGACGCAAGCACCGTGGTTTTTAAGTTAAAGCATCTTTGTTGAGTCGACCCATGTCCATTCCAGCCCTTGTAACTCTGATTCATACCTGCTTTTTCCGTTGTCTGTTCATACCATTTCTCTGTCTGTCTTTCTTTCTGCCTTGTTCTGTCTTTCTTTGTCTTCCCCCACCCCCGTGCCGTCCTGTCCTCTCCTCATGTGCCCTCGTGCTGCGGCTGGCATGCAGTGGAGACCCTCCAGAGCAACCCTCACCTCCTGCTGGAGAGTGGAGGCCGCTGCCATGATGGCTTAGGCGAGACCTCCATCCCTGTTCCTGTGCTCAACTGGCAGGCTGCGCCAGCCACGCCTGAGTGTGTGTAGCCATTCCTGTTCTGTTGTTCACCTGCTATATATGTGTGTGAGTGTAAGAGAGAGATGGAAAGAATGTGGGTTTAGTCCCCTGTCACTGTTTATGTAGTTCTGTATTTTGATGTACTTATTAAGAATTGGTATTCCATGTAGTAAAGAAGATGATGAAAATTACAAATGGGTGACACGTTAAAGAAAAATCGGAGGTTCTGTTATGCTTTGGGGAGCTGGGGCATTTATTTTTGCTGACATGGTTTGGGTCCACAGGTTTTTCTGACTCATCACCTTTATCCAGTGTTGCAATGTTATCCTGATAGGAGTGGTCTCTTCCAGGATGACCGCACCCCACCCACAGGGCATAAGGGCTCATTGAATGGTTTGATGAGGATTAAAATGATGTAAATCATACGTTATGGCCTTCATAATCACCAGATCTCAACTCAAGTGAACACTTAGGAGAGATTTTGGAGCAACATGTTAGACAGCACACTCCATCACCATTATCAAAATACCAACTGATTATTATTATTATTATTTTTAAATGGTTCTGACTGCTCATGATGACTCGACACCTTAATGAGACAATAACAGGGCTTTCTTTCTTTCTTTTTTTCCTTTAATCTGTCACCTATGTGTATGCAATTGCAAAAATCGTTAT
>JAOBAM010000018.1:9601084-9617556 GCA_025212355.1 Notarius kessleri
CCCCCCCCCAAAAAAAAAAAAAAAAAAAAAAAAAAAAAAGTCCACTTCAGGATGTGCGGTCCTCGTTCGTCGTGCCTCGCGTTTTAATGCCACTTCTCTAAATAATGGATTTCAGTTTGTAGTTCTTACGCAGTCGGTTTCATTAAATGGCTGAGCAAGACAGATTTTTTTAACCTTTTGTGATGACAGCTCACTTTATTCTCTTTAAACACTGCTGACAGAAAATGATTCCAAGGCCTCAAAGGAACATGCGAGACTTTCACACCTCCCCCTCCTCTGTCTAAACAACCCTGCAGAAAAAGGGCTGCGCTCAAAACAACCATCCAAATTAACCACACTGAGTTGTTTTTTGGGTTTTTTTTGCCGCCAAAGCATGGCAAGATGCTTATTTTACTTGCTAAACGTCCAAAGGCAATAGCCAAACCGGCAAATTGTTGCCAGGTATCTTACTCCAGGACCGCAAGCTAGTTCACGATGTTCAGAGGGTCGAAACGCCAAGAACGTGGTCGGGACTGCCACCTTCAAGTCCGACAAATTCCTTCACAGAGTGGAGTGGGTGCTACGGTGGGAACACCAAGGTACTCTCGTCCTGCCATGGCAACACACATTCAGTTCCTCTTCAATTAAAAAAAGAAAGGCCAAGCCAAGAGGCATGGAAACCACCAGGATTGGGGTGAAAGCCATCCTCGAACAGGATGGAAGAAGGCCACAATAAGGGAGAAAGGCGTAACTGAGAAAAGTACTGATGTATCAACAGTCCCAGGATCAGACCGTGATCTATATGCAGGAACGCACACTGGGCCAGGCCTCCTCTCTTGACACGTTCATATTTAGCCCCCTCTTGCTGATAGTGGAGCAAAGTACAAGGGGGAGGGGAATCAAGTCAGCAGTTGGCCCGGGACTCCATTCCATTCCGTTATCAGGAGTATGGGCTGCTGGTGCCAATGCTATCACAGCCCCCAGATCTGCTGACGTACCACAGGGTTCATCAGCGCTACATGTGGTCATCTTACAGTTACAGGCAGATCTGATTGGATGGATACATGGATGGAGTTGCATAAAACTGGGCATGCACATCTTCAACAAAAACAGGGCGCTTGGCTCCAAACTCTCACCGAGGCCCGAGACAATGCCTCCAAAGAAACACTCAACCTTGAATTTCTAAAGGCTTTTTTCCCCTCTCCTTTGACTATCAAGGACACGAGCTTGGAGGGAGACTTGACGGTAGTGCTTGAGGTTTTTTTTTTTAGTTGAAGGCAAGACAGAGGAAATGGAAGAAAGTGTGCAATACATTACAGCCATAACTTTCGTTAAAGAGCACAACAAAAACTGCAATATTTGTGCGAAATCAAAGTTAGATTTTTTTTCTTGCAGCGATGAGGATTCATAACCAACCAGCAAGGACAAAAGCACTTAAAATGGATTTGTGACATAAGCCAGAGTGACAGACGATCATATTAGGGCAGGAGGGTAATTAAATCTTGCCTCGATCAAAAGTTGCCACATAACGTACAGCCAGTAGCAATCGATCAACCTCAAGCATATGGCTTTCTGCTTTGTTTAGCTCAAAAGAACCCAAGCGCTCCTGTCTGTCCGCTTTTCAGATGAAAACGTACTTAATCGAGCCGGACTAGCTTCCGTCTTTTGAAAAAGACGCTGCAAGCACTGAGGCTCTTGAAGCCAGAGAGCCACAGTTGAGGCTTGGCAGGGCTTGATGTTTGAGCACTAGAGGAGTTTTTCTCCCCCCCCCGCCAAACTTCACAGTCCAAGCTGTTTGGTTCAGCAGCCCAGCACGTCCGAGCGCTCTCAGCCTGCCAGCGAAAACGTACACAAATAAAAATGAACAAATGCCGAAGACAGCCTTCTGCTCGTTCCTACCACTGCGATTAAGACGAGAAAAGTACACTTCCATTCGACAATCACTACAGTCCAGGCGGAGAGTAATGTAATGTAAAGTAAAATCACTGCAGAGCCAGCTAAGATTTTTGCTTTGTGGCCAGAACATATCCAAGATGGGAAATCTCCTCAAAGAAACAAAGACAAGTTCAATCTCCTGTCGGTCTCAACGGGCAGCGTTCCCTCTGAACTCAGCACTGGGACGTTTTAAACGCTCCCAGCTTACTTTGGTTTGCGCAGAGAGAAGAGGCTCTCTGTGCATGTGAACACTGTGTGCTTCCAGCTGTTGCTGCTTACTTTAAACTGCAAAAAAACAGAGGCCGCAGCCAGGGCCCCTGGTCGTCCCAACTGACTGACAGGACAAGGCTTCCCATAAGCCTCTCAGGCTCAGGTTTTGTCAGCTGTTCCCATGGCCAGCTGCAGGAGCGAACCAAGGAAAGCTACACAACAACACCACCAGGAACTTTTATCATGCCTTTAACAAGTCATCTCAGACAGGCAATCAGATTTCTTCGTATTCTAGAGCAAGTAACGTAACGTCAGGTCACATCACACCAAGAGGAGATATGCACCATTGAAGCTACTAGGAAATGCAACTCATGGAACACGGTTAAGGCAAACACAACAGGTTAATAATGTAAGCAGTGGGGGTTGGTTGTGCTCCAAAGAATGGTATGATCAGAAACAACAAGAGCTGAAAAACCATCCTGAATTTTAAAGGAGACACATCTACAGGGATTGGCTGAGAGCAGAGAGCGGGCGAACGAGCAACAAACCAAACCAAGCATGAGATGTTTGAACAGAAAACGAATGATATGCACATCACAAATCTCTTTGTAAAGCGAGAAGGGCGAGAGATAAAAGGGTTAAGATCAGCTGGAAGGGTCAAGCCCAAGCCCTCCGAGCTCGGTAATGCTCAGCGGGTTTGAGAGGCTATCCTCCTGCGAGAGTGCACAGGCAAGGCCTCTACCCTTAGCTCCTGCTGATTACAGATCAGAGGGAAAGGGCCTCCCAATTCCCGCACTTTGGGATTAACGGGCAGAACTAAGACCACATGAATATTAAATCCACCAGTAAGCCCAGGCCTTAGTGTTGGCAAAATTTGAAAACAAGTGCCAAAGGGGAAGGCTGACTTCTCATGGAAAGCTGCTGGATCTGCTCCGACATATTAATGCACACAATAAAACTCCCACGATTACACAACAAAGTCGTCCATTGCCTGACCATTGTATCCAATGACTCCATGTCAAAATTGGTGTGTTTTGTGAAGGTCATGGATGCAGAAGAGCTGCTGTCGTTTGGAGAACCTCCCGCTCCGCTACACCTGCGCCAATAAGCGTTGACTTCAGGTTTATCGGTGGACAAATAATGGAGCGGTCTGGCAGCATTTTCAGAAGACAAACCCTGACCTCTGAACTCCAAAACAGGTGTGCTGGGACTATGTAAACAAGCCAACCGCAAAGAACAACCCCTGCAAACAGAAGGTCGCACTCAATCACGAGAATTCTGTTAAAGCAGTTACGTTAGGTGGGTCTGGTTTAGATAGGACCTTCGATTCTGTAGCAGTGCATCAGCAAGCCAGCTGCAAAAGGAACGAGATCAATATGAGCAACATGAGACGACCTGAAGAGTTATTACTCTGTATACGTCCATGATTGGCTACATATGCTCCATGAAAGGAAGTAAGGCAAAAATAAGCAAGCAATATACATGCCTTGTGTTGGAAAGCAGAAGCCTACGGTGCACATGTGCTCTCACTTGGGCTAATCAAAAGACAGCCATTTCTCAGCTGCCTGCAGAGGTTAATGGCCAAAGGCTGAGCATGGAGGATACAGAGCTGAGTGCAGCAAAGAAGAGATGCATTTCTGTCTAAGGGAAGTGGCTCATGGCTTCGTACCATCTGGAACGGCCTACCCGCATAGCAGGACCAGGCCCAACACGCATCTGGAGTTATTGGCAGGAATGGTATGCGACAAGCCGCCGTGCCAAGGCCTCGTTGTGCCCACTGAAACATGGAATGATGGCAGTGGGATGGCACAGTCTGCCAGGCTCCAGGGTTGGTCCTTTTAGTGCCACGGCTCATCTCGGCTGCACACGTCCTCAGTTCACAATTTAAAAAAAAAAAAAAAAAAACCCCGTCCGGTATGAACTCGAGACAAAGCTGGCCCCTACCAAGCACTACGACACAAAAAGAGGGTTGAACTGGTGCCAAGCTCCACCCAGCCTGCACCTCCCCCCTGCAGGATGTTGGCGAGAAAAACAGAGCTAGCCAGCCATGTGCACGTCAGACCTGATTCTCAGTGAGGGATCAGCGCCCGAGGCACACATGGCTGCTTCCCAAACGCCAACGTAAGACAAAGAGGAGCTGCTCTTAAACATGCATAGGCATGGCCACAGGGGCCCAAGCACCATCTTCAATAAACGCATACTTTACAGAGCAGAAATAAATATTGAGAAATGGATTAGCACAAATGCTTTCGGGACCGTGCAACTACAAGAAAACAGGTTCCTTGCACACGGAGCCCCAAGGTGCCATTCGGAGGACAAACAGATCCATCAAGCTGAATGTGCGTCACGGAGATGGATAGAGCCTGGAGAGATCCTTCAGGGCCTCTCACCCTCCGTGCCGGTCTCTCTTCCCTCCTCTGTGCATTAGAGCCGTACACACACCAGCTGGGGCATGGGGCTACTGATGGGTCATCACTGCACACGTATTGCACGGTAAAGCACCAGGATGGATGTGGATCGGCATCGAGATAGCTTCATAGATGAGAAACGATTGCGTAATTGGAGCGTTCAGATCATCCAGGCCATCATTAACAACTAGTAAGAAAATGCACATCCTCCCAGAGTCAAAAAAGGCCATAGCGAGTACGTAATTTTATCCCGATCTTCACCACAGAGCCACAAACCACCATCATGTAATACTCATAATAAACATGAAGGTGATGATACTTCAGCAATGTAAAAGCCTCGTTGTGGCAGCTGTCTCCGTGTGGAAACTCCTGACTGGCACAGCCCGCTGACGAACTTTTAAAAAGCCTGTTAAAGTCACAGCAGACTTGCTGCAGTAGGCTGCCATGCCAGCATGTCTGCACGACGCACGACCACAGGCCAATTTCCCTCTTAACACAAAACACATTACTTCTCTGTCTGAGGGGATGAGGAGAGAAATGCTTATTGGGTAGTGTGTAAAAAAAACCAACAAACGAACTTTTCCTGTGTGCGCTTTAAAGGAAGCGTGGATCTGGGTGATATCATTTCTGGCTTTTTCCACTGTCATCCAGCAAAACGGGTTTGAGGGATCGTGCAAGCCTCTCGAAACTGCCTCTGAGCAGCTGACTCAGCAGCCGAGTTCTGTAGGAAGCTGTTGGTAGTTAGATGCAAATGCCTGCACGAGTACAAGAACATATTCTGTTTCATGACTAATTCTGAGACAAAGGCTGGCCTGCGTAACTGATTTCAGGGTGACTCACTGTCATTTGGTTTACCGTCAAAGGCGTAACGGAATACATCCTTTACGTCGCCCAGCGTTCGATGTTCAGCAAGACGGAGATCGTTAAAATACGAAGTATTGCCAATTTTTATTAGTAGCAATAACGTTAGTGCTTCGAGTGTCCTGGAGAGCCGTCATCAATTCCTGTACATGCATTTCTACAAGTCTATAAACCAGTGTGGGGAGCCGCCTCTTCTCTTCTCTTCCCCTCTCTCCCTCCTCCCACAGCTTGCACATGATCACTATTAAAGCTCACTCCTCTGCTTCCACCCCAAAGCGATGTCAATACTGCTGCTCTCTCCACACTAAATTAATCACCATAACCCATTCTCACGGTGCTAAATATGTCATTTATGGCGTATTCTTTCTTTAGATGGAGCTCTGCGGAGGAAGGCTGGGCAATCCATTCATCTTGCTTATGCTTCCATAAATCTTGCTTGGTTTTGGGCTTTGCCTGTGAAAATCAACACGAGCGCCGCTTTCTCATCCCAAAGGGGGGGAGAAGGAGATAAAGCCTCGTCACATCTTTCTCCAGGAAAACAAAAAAAAAAAGAATGCGGCATTTTCAGAACTCGCGTACAAAAAGTGGAGGTTTATATGTAAACGACGGCCGAATACAGGTCTAGAGTTCGAGGTTTTCATAGAGTGTAACGTTTACTTGAAAATCTTGATTGTTACAGTGATTATCATGAGGCGAGGCGAGTGGATTCTGTATTGCGGCACAAATGCAAAAGATCAGTTCTAGTGCAAAATGCAAAGAAGCAAGTCATCATTCAAAAATAATACATTTTATTTTTGGCCAGGAGTTCTGGAGCAGGTGGGATGGGAAATGTAAAGGCATGAACTCCCAAAGGGGGGGGGTTTTAAAGAATAAAGAAAAGAACTGGACAAGTGGTATGCTGTGATCTGTGATCAAGCTCTGCTGTAGAAGATAAGACAACAAAATCATAATGCACGTCTCCATCTGGAGTTGGAGGGTAAAAAAAAAAAAAAAAAACCCGGCTCCCTAGAGACAACAGAAATAATACAGATGAAAACGAAGCCCCAGAAAAGCTTTTCGCATGCTTTTGCGCCTTAGGTAAACATTTCATCGGGTCATTTTCTCCGAAAGAGCAATAAAACGCAATGTTTCTTTAAAAAAAAAAAATTTAAATTAGTGCCCCCCCTCCCCCAATCCACAAAATCGTTCCTGAGAAAGGCTCCAGGTCCATCATGAAGACGGCCCTTTGGACACGTGAACCCATCCGCCATGTTCTGAGCGCTTTTTATTTACATATTCATCCTTCGCTGCTCGTGTTTGCATGTTTGAGAAAAGTGGCTTGGTGTTCTCCGAACTCCTTCCACATCCACTGCCATCAACAGTGCAGCACAGCACAGCGCTTCCTCCCGCTGCTAGTTTGCCAAACATGACGGGCAGATTTCCAGACATTCATCAGCATGCTTAAAGCCGCTCTTGCAGTGCTGCGTGAACCTGTCCTCGAACCTGTTTGGCTTCAAGCTCTTCTGGTTCTCTCGCGACTTGTTTCTTCAGCCAGGTGGTTTCGGAGGGCGAGACTGTGGCTTGAGGCAGGCAGAAAGACATTGCGGGCCTGTGCCAGCATGCGACATACTTTTGTTTACTTTAACCCTCGTGCTCTTTTGAGGCTGTTTAAAACGTGTGCGCACGCACACTCTACCCTTTACCAAGTATGGCTCAATACGGCGATGGAGAGAACCAGGAACCCGGCTTTGTGCTGCGAGGCATCGTCATCGTGATCACTCCCTGCTGTTCCACTCTACAATAATAAGTTTCGAAGCCCTGTCTAACATGATGGCATCAAGGGGTGCTAAAGCAACAAGTGGCGAATGAATACATGATATATGACATAATACAATACTGGCCCAGCTTGGCTTTTGTTTCATCTGGAAAAGCACAGCTGGTTTAACTATAGAGAAGAAAAAGGGAAATAACTCCCTCGGTGTTGCCTTCAGCAACCACCATCAAACATGCGCACACACCCCCTCCCTCTCAGCCAGCTCTTCTGGCTGGACACTTTGACGCTGCAGTCCACATGAGGACCTCGCCGGATCTGCTCATCGCCTCCCCTGAAAGGGCTTCGCTGCAAGTCAGCGCCAGCTGCAGGCCGTGTGCCCGGGCCTCTAAGAATGAGCTTTGAAGAACTTCAACCGTGTGCAAATCGTCTATCACGGCATACCGATCTGCGATAATGCAAAACTCGAAGATGCCTTCCTCGTCTCTGCAACCTTCTTTTTCCCCCCTCTCTCTCTCTCACTTCTCAAAGAATCGTCAGAGGACTGCAGCACACCAATCAAACCGAAACGTAATCTAGAGCTCCTTACGAGCAATACTTAGCCATTAATGTGAACTTAAAGGTCTCATTCATCACGGCGCCGTTTCCAGGTCTCCGGATAATGAAGACAGATCGGGTCCTTGGCATACCCTGTCGAGGCGCCGGTAGCGCACAGAGAGAACAGAATAAATAACCAGGCCATTGTCCCTATTAAATCTCTTTATTCACGACATACGGAGCATGAAGCGGCACGGCCGAGTTCCTACATTCTACTGGTTTCGAGCCCATTCCTGTGCAGGACGAGCTGGTACAGTGCGTCATCGCGCGTCAGGGGTCTGCCTGGAAAGCGGCGCCAATGCCAGCAACTAGTTGTAGTCTGGATTACGGACAAGGAGGACGAAGCCGCAATATGGCCTTTAAAAGGTGATTCCGAGTGTTTGGGGCCACTGCTCAGGCTTAAGGTCATCACGTTCTGGTGCCTTCTGGACCTGAGAAGAAGAGAAAGAAGGAGGAAGAGGAAAAAAAGAGGAAGGAGGAGATGACGAGGAAGGAGAGTAAGGAAGAGGAGAAAAAGGAGAAGAAAGAAGAGGAAGACAAGAAGGAGTAAGAAGGAGGAGGAGAGTAAGAAGAGGAAGAAAGGAGAAAAAGGAGAAGAAGAGGAAAGAGGAGAGAGAAGAAAAAGGACAGGAAGGAGATGGAGGAGAAAAAAGATCAGGAGGAAAGGAAGAAAAAGAAGGAGGACAGAAAGAAGAAAAAGAGTAAGAAGAAGAGGAAGAAAGGCGAAAAAGGAGAAGAGGAAAAGAGTAAGAGGAGAAGAAAAAAGGATCAGGAGGAGAGGAACAAAAAGAAGGACAGGACGACGAGGAAGGAGGAGAAGGAGAGGAAGAAGAAGAAGAAGAAGAAGAAGAAGAGAAGAAGAAGAAAAAGAACAGGAAGGAGACGATGAGGAAGGAGGAGAAGGAGAGGAAGAAGAGAAGGAGTAAGAAGAAAAAGAACAGGAAGGAGACGATGAGGAAGGAGGAGAAGGAGTGTAAGAAGAGGAAGAAAAAGGATCAGGAGGAGAGGAAGAAAAAGGACAGGAAGGAGAAGAGACGTAGGGGAAGGAGGAGAAGAGGAAGAGGCGAGTTCTCAGTGAGGAAAGGTAAGCCTGGCTCTCCCTGCCCCCACACCCCTATCGGCTCTCTCCTACCCCTCCTCTTCCCCTCGATGAAGGTTAATGGCACGAGGGGACAAGGCTGAATACCGATCAGGCGAAGATGGATGGAGAGCTGGAGGAAAACAATCCCGCAGGTCTGGAGTCTAGAGATTAACTAAATATTAACTAAACCAAAAAACCCATACAGCTGCTGCCCTTAAAGCAATTACAGGCACTCCCCATCCCTTCCTTCCTTCATCAACCCAAACAAAACAAGATGAAGCCGCTAATAATATCTGGGGTTCCCTCCTCCTCCTCCTCCAGCACAGGAGCAAATATATGTAAGGAGAGAAGAAGAAGAAAGAGAAGAAGAAACCCTGTGCTCAAAGAGGGAGAACAGCCAGAGCCAGAAAATACAAATCTGTCTCCTGAGTGGAAGCAGACGATGACCTGGAAAATACCTAAGCAGGACGGCAAGATTTCCAGCAGCATCACTCAGCGAGGAAATATTTCAAGCCATTTCCTACTAACCACAACCACCCGCTTACCAAAATCATAAAAATGCAAAAAGAAGGGGAGGGGAAGAAAAAAAAAAAAAAGTAGTTTCACATTTTCCTCAAGAGGAGCGACCATGAATCCTTCGCTTTGTTGCGCTTTAAATGCCTCAAAATAAAACGCGCCTCAGAAGCCCGATATGTACAGGACGAATTATTCACTGCTCACGACAGCTCTGATAAAAACTGACTGAACTGGGGGGGGGGGATTTATATATCGACTTTCCATTTGCTGCTGATAAACATAACGATGTGAAGAGAAATGAACAGTGGGAGGGGGAAATTTCTTTAAAAAAAAACACAATGTTTGGTCCAATAAGCAATATTCAGCACTTGTTGCCTTCCTGCAGCTTCCACTTTTTTAAAAAAAAATATTTCGAAGAAGACAGATCATTGAGAGAGAGAGAGAGAGAGATAATATGAAGGTCAGCTTGCTAACAAACCACAAAGAAAATCTAATTTGCTTGGTGTCTTCCATCCTCTTTATTCTTCAGTCACACGTTCACTGAATCACACTGCTTCACAACACCACACAAGAACGAATGTACGTACTGTGTGATGTCCGTTCTTGCGTCCCTTCCCAAACAAGACAACACAACATTCATTGCTTTGCTTTCTTGCGAGAGACAAAAACAAGTGCAAAACATCAAATCAGACACCAACACACGGACAGACGGAAAGCATTATAGTCAGCATTCCATATGGACCTCGAACCCCAAGAACAAAGACGCTGACTTCGGATTAGCGCCCGTTTACGGCGGATGGAGAAACCCAAAGTCATGAAATACCTTAAATCGAAAACATTGAGACTCTGGGTTCCCCCTGGGTTCTGAAAAAGATTCTCTACTTTTTTCCCTTCGTTAACTGGATTTCATACAAGTTTATACCAACCAAATTGGCACAATTCAAATATTTGTAAAGACATTTGTACTAGGTCTCCCCATTACGGATAAAATTCCAGCTCCACTTCAGCCTCGAATCAGAACGACTTCATTTTGGGCGCCTTGTGGACCATCAGGCTAAAATAAACCTCTTTAGTTTGAGTTCACTGAAGGTTACTTTTGCATGGAATTATTCAAAAGAGGTATTAGGACTTGCTTTAGCCTTTACTTCGACACAAAACTTGATTTGCAATCGAACAGAGCAGAGAGTTTTGGACCAACTGAATTTCCAGTTAATTTATAAACCGGAAACAGAAATGACACCATGTTGTTTTACATCATACGTCTGCCAAGGGAACTCAACACTGCGTTGCTCCCTCCGAAACATGGCTCCCTTCAGTCGCTTGCTGGCTGACCGCACTTTCACTTTTTTTTTTTTTTTTAAAAACCCCGACCTTTGTATAGTATTACTGACACTGTCCGATGTGCCCGGGGCTCTGAACATGCCTCCCCTGTGCCTGTTTCAGCCCTTAAATCTTAATTTTCAGTGCTTGAAGCAGCTCACCCAAAAAACTTCGCCAGCTTAGTCAACGCCATTGTTCAGGTCACGCAGAGATAATTACACCACCGCACCAGGCCGATTAAGACACGCTGCTATTGGTCATCGTGTGGTGTCACTGATTGATTATGTTAGTCAATAACGAGCTTGACGAGTGCCAGCGGGAACCCTGGAGGCTGTAACTCTTGTCTAAATCTCAACAAAAAGAAAAAACACAGACCCCTTTGAACTCCGAGTTGATCATTACCCCTTTATACTTTTTCAGAAAATCTTATTCCAGTGCCAAAGTGACCGAGTTTCACTTCTCTTAGCATCGCCGGTACCATATTAAAATCCTGCTACAGCTAAATCCGAGTCTGGATCGTCCTCTAGTGAGACACTTCGACTGCCATTTCATCCCTCCTCTGTTGATGAAGCACACCTGAGCTGAAAAAGCTCTGGAATAAACACAAGTGGAAGGATATGCATCTATTAAGGAAGGATATTTGTTCTGATCGTCTGAAAAAAATAAATAAATAAATAAATAAAAGAGGCGGCACTCGAAAGGAAAATTGCACCAGCCTCTCGACTTACTTGACATATGAGGTCACAGCACTCGGACTGAAGTGCTGGTGGAAATTACCGTAGTGTGGAATATTAGTGCTGTGAAGGGAAAAGGGCAAACACAAGTTGCTCTTGCGCACCAGGAGGCATTTCCATTGCTTTGTAAAATGCTGCTGCTGCTTCTTTAATGCCACGCTGGTGGCCAAAATCTGGTGGCCTGGTGAACCTGTGGAACCGTCCTCTGCATTTCAGAGCGCTCATTCTAATGCCGTCTCCATTATTTATTCATCAGCCGAGAGAGATCTCGGCATTTCTTGCAAACCTGGGCTATTTTCTGAATCAGCACGGTTTCTAGGTTATTACTCCAGAGACCGAATCTTATTCCGACTCCGAAAGGTGGTCAGATTTTAACTCTGTATTTAAATGATTTTTTTTAAACTTCATTCACTTCAGTCGGTCGGGTTCAATGCCTGCACTGATACATCATCGTTTTTTCATTGGCTAATCAGACACAAGGTATGCCACCATTCTTGCCGGAGCAGTTGGGGGTTAGGCACCTTGCTCAAGAGCACTGAAGCCAGTCCTGCTGGTCCACGGAATTGAACCAGCAACTTTTTGGTCCCAAAGCTGTTTCTCTATTTTCTCCATTAGGCCATGGCTTCCCCTTTTATTTTTTAAAATTATTATTTAAAATCCCGCGGCTTTGCTTCGATTCCAAATACAAAAAACAAGCAAACCGCGAAACTGGAACCATGTTGGATTTTGAAGGAGGTCTCTCAATGCAACATTTATGATCTGGAGCGAAAATTCCTCACTTCCGTATTTGAAAAACGTCAAAAAATGTCAACATGCAAATCCCCCACATCATTTACACAAAGTGCTCATGTCCTGCACAGGTCAAATATCTTCCCCCCCCCCGTAACTCTCTTCACGTTAGATTAATTAAAACATCAATCAAAAAAAAAAAAAAAAAAAAAGTGTGATAAATAACTACAAGCCCTTGTTGAGAATGCGAGTTACAACACTCAAACATCACTGATATTTACAGATTTCATTGAAAACTCATGACTATGCTACAAAGTATTAAACTTCAAAAACAACTTGTGTCAATATCACTGACTTCATCAAAAATCACAAGCAATTAAAATTAAAACAGCTCAACTCATCCAAAATATGGATATTGATTACATAACCTTCCATACATTATGACACCCAGTACTGTGCAAGTCTTCGGCACCCTATCCCCCCATACAAATTTTATGACTTCTACATTATCGAGTCAGTACAAAAAACATTTGAGCACCAAACGTTCGTTTTCCAGCACAACATTAAACGTCAGAGTTTGTCTCTGAGCAGCATATTACATAAGAGAGCACTTTTCAGATTAAAAAAAAAAAAAAAATGAAGGCTGCTGGGTTTTGGTGCAAAATTAAGCAGCGAGTGTGACGGTCAAAGCGCCCAGAAGAACTGTGGCGGGTTCTGCTCAGTAAAACCTACAGGTCCTTAGATTTCCTTATAAAACTGTACTCTCTGTACCTGAGGCTACTATTAGCTGGGAATCCATGGTCTAATGGTTATAGAAGCAGCTTTGGGACCAAAAGGTTGCCGGTTCGATTCCCTGGACCGGCAGGAATGGCTGAAGTGCCCTTGAGCAAGGCACTGAACCCCTCCCCAGGCTGCTCTGGGTGTGTTGTATGCTGATCTGAATAAAAGTGTCTGCTAAACACCATTAACGTAATGTACCATTTCTTTTTGGGTCGTCTCACACTAAATATGGACTTTCATGTATTATTGATTACTGTTTATTATTTTTTTAAAGCCATTTTTGGTCAACAGCATTTCTTTATACATATGCCTAAGACTTTTGCACAGTACTGCATATATATTATTATTACGTATGCATTATTCCAATAAACTAAAAGGGAAGAGAGCAAGAGAGAGAGAGAGAGAGAGAGAGAGAGAGAGCGAGAGACTTTCCAAAACATATGGACGAAGCTGGTAAAGAATGTTGAACTTGACCTCGGTGACCCCTAGGCTACAATGCAGCCGTCTGTCTGTGCAATCGATACGCTGGAGCAAGCAAGAACAGGCAAGGGAAATGAAAAAAAAAAAAAACTCTGCACTGATGTCAAGGGCACTCTCGCTGCTTTGAATATGATAACTATACTGAAACTGGAAGAAATACCCCCAGAGGTAAAGAAGTTCAGCTTCAGCTCTGGGATGTAAATATAGCCAATTCTATCCGGCTACCTGCCAGAGCGATCGTGAAAGCCATGATATTTACAGACAAACACGTATGGAAAACATATAGACGTTTCCCCTGTCACAGCCTACGCCGCTTTCCGCCACCTCCGAACGACAAAAACAAACAGATTCCTGTCCTGCGTCATGCCCCGAGTCAGCTAGGAGTGTCGTGTCAGAAAATTGCATCTTTTATTTATCACCTCCTTGGCTTTATTTTTGCAGCACATTCCAGAATGGAATGCAATCAGCCAAGAAAACCCTCCCAGTATGCGCTCGCTCTTGTCTTTTCCCATCAGCACAATGCAGAATGACGAGCATGTGCACGCACACACACACACAAAAGGGATAAGGTCTCGGCTCTGACAGAGCAGAGCAGAGCAGAGCAGAGAAACGACTCTCTCTACACAACCTAATGAAAAACAGGGCAGAGGCTCTTGATCTCCGAGCTGCCGATCCGGTCCGAGAAGGAGGATCGAGCTCAACACACACACACGGGTTTGGACCTTTTGTGCGTTACTGTGAGCAGACACCCATCTTGGCTCAAGAAGAAGAAGAAGGGCACAAAGCCCAGATGAGGCGCCGCTCATCCATCCATCCAGAGGAAGGGGGTGGGGAAGAAATGGTCATGCAGAAAATTATGTCTGCAGATTGGATTACAATTTAAATTGACCGTACAGTGGAATGAGGTTAAAACCCAGCGCCAAACAAAAGCTGTCCGGAGTTGAGGAAAAAAAAAAAAAAAAGCAAAGCACAGATGCTAAATTATTTTCTGCAGTGCCATTTCATCAGCTGGAAACTGACAATACAATGGCTGCGTCACAATCTACACTAGTGAATGTAGGCTGCCTACTGTTTAGTAGGACAGTGCAGGTTTGGGACGCGGCTCCATCCAGGGGCCATTTAAAAAAAAAAAAAAAAAGAGGCGCTGCAGCTTTAAATCGCCATTCCTCCCAGCCCCCTCTGCTTTCTTTTTTTTCCTCCAAATCTTTTCTATTTAACAAGCAGTGAAAGAAATAAAAAGGCGCTTTTGTTTGCCTTTCCTTTCGCAGGGTGACATAAAGCTGAAAAGACACAAATGAACATGAAAATGGGAACAAAGTGCGAGTTTCAATAGCAGGCTGGGGGAGATGCCTGACGGCGATTTGATATGCGCACTGCTTTAAAAAAAAAAAAATAAATAAAAAATGCAAAACTCCTTCAGGAACAAAAAACATCAAGCGAGCTAGCTCAGGCTAAATCCAATTCCACTTCTCATTCTAGCTGAAGAGAAGAAGAAAAAAAACAAAAACCAAACAACTCCAGGTTGTGCTGTGAAGAAGCCGAACATGCTAACAGGATTAGCCGCCGCTTGTCTGTCATTTCAGTGACATTAAAGCTGTTTGTTGTTTGTAGCATACTTGCTAACCTCCCTCAAGCCTCTCAGTTCAGAAAAATAATACAAAAAAAAAAAAAATTACCACACAACTTCGTTTTCGGGTTAAAATAAACACAGTAAAAAGGTTTTACAAACAAAAATTAAAGAACACTTCCGTGCGGGGCTTTTTTTTTCCTGACAAGAACGCAAAAACAGGGATTCTGAGCGTTTAAACCGCCGCTGAGGAGATTTAAACCTGCCTTCTTTGTTCGTCTTTAACAATAAAACAAAAAACAAAAAAACACTCGGGTTATTCAGGAATTCGTCCGGGTCACTCACCGACTTGGAGAACGTTGTCGACGCAGCCGGTCTCAAGCAGCGCGACGCCGCGACGGAAAGGCAGCCGCGTCTCATCGCTTCCTTCCCCGGCCGCCGCCGCTGCCGCTGCGGCCGCCGCGCTCTCCTCACCGCCGGTATTGAACGAGGAATACATGCAGATTTCCCGTTCGCTCCTTGGAAAAGACCAGTACACGATTCTCCTCTGGACGGGCTCTGGGATCCGCTCGAAGCGCTCCTCGACCCTCTGGAAGGGCCATTTTTCTGCCACTTTACGCGCCGCAATGTCCAAGAGCGATTCCGGGGTCTTACCCGAACCCGCTTGAGCTGAAGCCGAAGTGCCGCATACTGCTCCGCCGACCCGCAGCCCCTGTCGACACGCTGCGCTATAACCGGGTCGGCAGCAGAACCGTTTCGCTGGGGGCTGCTGCACGCGCTCCGCCATGATCTCCACTCCGCTTTAACGGTAAGAGCGGAAGTCGCTGTGCCATATAAACGGGGAATAAGGAAGGGGAAAAAAGGTTACGTTCGGTTCGATTGTAAGCCGTGTATGGGCAGCGAATCCTTATTTGGTCAAACTGGGCGGAGTTTGAGCATGTTGTCAAGTGCGGACGAATAGAAAAGGAATGGGGGCGGAGCCTGCACCGCACTATTCTGAGATGTGTGTGTGATGAGTGCCAGCATGTGGGTTCGGGCTTCGACCTTTTATCTGTGATACGAATAGGACAGGGTTTGTTTTTCTTAAATTTTGGGCATTTTTATATTTTCATTACCGTCTTGAGAGATGATATTTATTTTGTAGGCGTTCCCAGAGGGTTGAAAGGCGGTGCCTATACAATAAGATCCAGCCTCTGTTCAAAAATACAAAACAACAATGACACCAAATTCAGAACAAACACATTTTTTACAACTTATAGGCTGGACAGGAATATATCAGGAAAAAAAATTTTTCTGTAGTGGTTAGCACGGTCGCCTCACAGCAAGAAGGTTCTGGGTTCGAAACCAGTGGCCGACGAGAATATTTCTGTGTGGAGCTTGCATGGGTCCGCGTGGGTTTCCTCCTCCTGGGTGACTCGTGAATGGTTGTCTATGTGATGACCTGTGATGCGACTTGTCCAGGGTGTACCCCGCCTTTTGCCCGTAGTCAGCTGGGATAGGCTCCAGCTTGCCTGCGACCCTGTAG
>JAOBAM010000018.1:10566677-10577398 GCA_025212355.1 Notarius kessleri
AAAAACAAACAACACTCAAACAAAAAACAAACAAACAAAAAACAGAAATTGACCAAAATAATCACCTCTGCTTTCTGTGCTCTACTTCATTTATCCACCAGGAGCGACCTTCATAAATAATAATATTAATAGTAAAAATAAAAACTAATAAAAATAATAAGCAATATTTATATAATAACTTTGGTTCATTTAAAATACAGTTCAGAGTGCTTTAGAGAAGTAAAGTAAATAAAACAAAGAAATAAATCAACGGTGATCAAAAATAAAATCTTCATTTCAACATTTTCTAAGTCTAAATAACTTTTAAGAACATACATTATTTCTCCCAGATGTTACAGGGCAATCCTGATCAACCTAATCATACAGAGACTTTATACTTTCAAGCCAAAATAATTCTCTAAAAATACAAGAAATTCGGGACCAACCCTTAATAAGTTACAATAATCAAGCGTCATCACAGCATTATAAAGTGCAACATTACTCCGTCATATAAAAGAATCAAAGTAAGATGAACTCGGATGTTGAGTCAACATGAATCATCTAAATCATTTTCATTCATCTTTAGTAAGTGCTTTATCCTGGTCAGGGTCACGGTGGGTCTGGAGCTGATCCTGCGAACGCTGGACCTGATACAGGAACACATCCTGGATGGGATGCCATTCCATGACAGATAAACCTTTATGAGGTATACTACCTACAACAATAACTGATTCACTGTTTATTTAACAGAATAAACAAACTTAAGTGCTTCTCTGTTTTAGAGATTTTTTTTTAGTTTCCATAAATAATCATCTCTAAAATGTTAACACACTAAACACACATCACCTCCAACATTAGTGTATTTAAAGACTATGACATTCTCTTTGTACATTTATCGCTGATTTGCTGTATAAGAATTAAACAGAACGCACACAGTTTTTCAGTCTCCGAAATCTTTTATAAGTTACATTTCATGACTTAGTAGCCTACTGTAATAGGTAGGAGTTAATGTATAATACTGCTTTCTCTCATAAATACAACTTGTTTCTTCATTTTTTTCATATCGCTTATTTTTCTCAAGGATTTTTGCTCAGGTTTTGTTCATCTCATAAGCTGTAACGATTCCCCCCAACTTTATTTACTGTCTTTTCCTGATTGAAACAGCTCCGTCCTGTATTCATCCTTGCACTAGTAGTTAGCGTGTCTGCCTCTTGACCGGGAGATTGTGAGTTTTACTCGTGGTTGGGTCATACCAAAGACCATCATAAAAATGGTACCTGCAACCATCTGGCAAGGCACCGTGGTTACCAGAGGACACGTCCTCACCATAACCCTAGCTATGTGAGAGGCCAATGGCTGTAGAAACAGAGATCGGTGCCACCAATATACCTTAAGAGCCTGGTTAGTACTGGGACACAAGACTGCCTGGGAAGATCAGGTCCTGGTACGGGAGGGACTTTGGCTTGACTCTACCCTCATAATGTTTTTCCATTATATGTTATTGTGTTTCGTCGTTTCATACTGTTACATCTGTATGAGGTGTTATGGTGCACACCGGATGCTCTCAGATTCAGGTACTGTTCCTCTGTTTCACATTTATCCCATCCTTCATTAACTATTTTATCCTGATCAGGGTTGCAGTACATCCAGAAGCTCTCCCGGGAATACAGACTGGAATACATCCAAGAATCGTTCATGTGAGGGAGGGCTGACTCAAGCTGTTGTTGAGGGGGATGCTGGACTCATCAGAAGACACAAACCCACTGTCATCTACAGGTAAGTCTGAAATGTGAAAATAAACAACGTGTCATATAAAATTTTTTTTTGCAGAATCCTTAATGAAATCTGTACAATATATTAGGAAATAAAACACTCCATTCATGTCATGCTGCTGTAGGAAAGTAATCAGCTCCAGAGTGGCAGAGATACTGTTGATTATTTTCCTGTTACAATGCCCTCATACCACAGCAATTCATCGACCATTAGCATTTTTTCTTTATTAAAGAAATGCTGTAATTTTTTTTAGTTACATATAATGTCTGTGAAGCGACTTTTCTCACCAGGCTCTCCTTTTTTTTTCTCTCTCTTGAACTTATTTAGCTAAAAATATGCAGCTTGTCATGTTATCGAGAAACTGCAAATAAATGTAAACTCCTCCGTCCTGAAAATGTCTGAACAATGTTACGGGGGAAAAAAATGACAGCTGGAAGTAAGCACTGGAGACTCCTTCCATAAATGAAATGTAAATAAACATCTCGTTAAAGAAAACCTCACCAGATGAAAAATTTTATTTTTTTAATGTGGAGCATCTAATATACAGTACAAGTCCCTGTGCAAAAACTGTTACAATACAAGTAGAAACGATAATTAATACGAGTCACAATCAGGAATTCAACAGTGCTGTGGTATAAGATACTTATTTCTGAGATTTGACTGCAGGAGAACTGACTGTTCATGCTTGATGATAAGCCCAAGCTGTCACTGCTCATCGAGGAGTTCCTTGAAGGATGTGAAGGGTTAAAAGAGGACTGGGAAATGTTGGCTGTGATGACCGAATTCTTCTTGGTGTATTGATTTGCTACCCGGCTCCAATCTGCACACATAAGGAATGAATGATTTAGAACACCGTATGATGTGTGAAAATGTCATTTCCTAGTGCATCGTGGAGTTGGAAAATCACAGGTTAAGAAGGATAAGAGAAGTGGTGCTGGCAACCTGCAACTAGTTATTGGTTCGTGTGTGAATGTCCAAAATTGTACCTGAGTTTTCTGAGAGTCTGAACCTCCCACAGCAGAGGTAGATTCTCCATTGTCTCCGGACATTCTCTTTTACCGCACAGTGAAACAAGAAGATGAAAAAACCTTTGGAAATAAAAAGAACAAACAGTAAGTCAGGCTTTTTGCATGCTTACTCATAGAAGAACCAGATGTTGATAGCTCTCACCTTGGAAGGAGTTGAAGATGGTGAAGAGGTACATGAATGCCAACTTGACAGGGCCCCAAGCAAAAAAAGCAAATCCCCAGGTGAGGCCGAGTAAGATGGTCAGACCAGCAATGCTGCGTAGATCCTGGAATCCTTTGCGGTGTTGGTTATTTTGGGGGTTTTGTCGTTTGATGCGTCTCAGCTGTACCATGACCACCACAAACATGATCAGGTTGGTCAGGAAGATCACACAGAAGTAGGCCACCACTGACACGTAAAAGACTATGTCGTTCTTCAGCCAGCAGCTGAAAAAAAAATAAGCACATAACAGATTTTTAAAAATGGTATCAACCTCCATTACATTGAACTGATTTTCCATAAAGCTCCAACTTACAAGTCATCTGTGCTCCCATCTACATACTTTCCATACGCAATGAGGCCGTAGTTATTTTTGTCCACCGAAATCACAATGATAACGATGATTAATGGTATACCTGAAATGCATAAACACACCTTTAGTAAATCAAATCACAATCCAAATTTAACTCTAACAGCTGGTTCTCTGTAGGAACTCACCCCATCCCAGCAGAGAGAACTTCAGCATGTAGTGCGACACAAGGTTTTGGAAGACCTTGACAATACTCAGGTAGAGGTGCAAGGCCTCCAGACCCATCCATGTGAAGGAGGCGAGCAAGAAGTAATGCAGGAAGAAGGCCGTGGAGATGCAGAGGCCAACAGCGTTCGTGTAGAGCGCCAGCCATGAGTCTACCAGAAAGACCATGTTGAGTAGGAAAAGCGCCAAACACAGCTGGATGAGGATCTTGGATGGAATGTCTTTGCGGATTTTGCTGAAGAAATAAGAACGAGAAGGTAAGTAAACAAAAAACATCCATTATTTTATCTCTGAATTGAAGATGGAAGGTTTTGTTTGACTCACTCAAAGGCCAGGTAGGTGAGGAGGGTGATAGCAAGGAAGATGGCGGAAATCCCACATCCAATGAAAGTGATGAAGGTGAGGATGGTGCCCTGCTCTTGGTTAGTAACTTCATCTCTGGAAAGGTCCTTTACAAATGAAAAAAACAAAACAACTGAATCTAGATACCAAACAGTTTATGATGCTGAAATAAGACAGAAAATGTTCAGATTTAGACAGAAACCTCTCCAACCCCTCTTTTGAATATCTGATTCTTTATTTTATGAAAGAAATCCATATTACTGCCCCCCCAATCATTTGTGCAGACTGGATGCTCGGTTGGACACACTGACTCTCACCAGTAGCACTGCAAAGCTGGTCAAGTGGTTGCAGCTACACTTTGTCTTGTCATCTGTGCTGTTCAGGAGGACACAGCCGCTTTTGTTCCAACCTCCTGCTCCGCCTATAATACATTATAGCAATTATTAGACAAAACATATCACATAAACTGATTTAAAAAATGTGCATAATTGTTGATATGGTGGCATTTTCTCCAAGGAGATGTTTATTTAATATTTTTTAGAAGGAGTCTCCAGTGTCAGCGCTTTGTAACAATCAGAGCTAAAGCTGAAACTTTAAGCTTTCCGACATCTTCAGGACAGAGAGGTTTATACTGTTTTTGTGGTTTCTCAGTAACACAACAAGCTGCGTTTTATTATACTCCTGCTCCAAAGGAGGGGGGGCATACTGGTTTACCTCTGTCCATCCGTATCTCCATCCGTCTGAAACACACTTTCTCAGCAACCACAAATCATAGCCACTTGATATTTGGTACCAAGCTTCAGATTGGGGTTCTATACTGTGTATACTGTTTTCAGGTCTGTCACACATCGACTTCCTGTTTACTGACTGAATGCATTTACAAAACATATAGCGTGGATTTACAAAATTTTCATAACACTTTTCTCAGCAACTACAAATCACAACTGCTTGATATTTGGTAGCAACCTTCAGCTTGGAGTTCTATACCATGCATACCGTTTTTAGGTCTATCGCACATCGACTTGCTGTTTACCGTCTGAATGTATTTATGAAACGTATAGGGTGGATTTACAAAATTTTCCTAACACTTTTCTCAGCAACTACAAATCACAAGTGCTTGATATTTGGTACCGAGCTTCAGCTTGGGGTTCTTTACCGTGTGTACCATTTTCAGGTCTGTCGCACATCGACTTCCTGTTTACCGACCGAATGTATTTCTGAAACGTATAGCTGTTTCAAGAAGCAAAATGCTATTTCAAAACGACAGTTTACCAGGATGCTATTTGAAATACCTGGAGAGAACACGGCTCTTTACTTACTTGTTTCAGGGTTAATTATTTGTTGAAGTCGACATTCATAATAAGTGTCCTGTTCCTTCGATTGCTTGCATTCTGATATAAGCGAGAGCGGGGGGAGATATGTAAGTGAGCAGTAGCTGATCTTGTTTTCTTTTAATATTCCACAAGTCTCCAGTTTCTCTGAGTTTTTATCGCCACTTCTCACATGCAGATATCTAAGTGCACAGCTATATTCACATCCGTCCCACCAAACAACTTAAAATTAGACTCTGTCTCCATTTCCAAGATTTCTGAACTGTATTTTGCTTGTTTACGCCTCCAGTGATGCCACTGATCAGTCAATAAGCTTGTGAGATAAAGTGCTACAGAGGGGGAAAAATATTACCAGTATGTATTCATATTGATTTGAAAATAGCTTGTGTAGCCTCTGTGACTCCCCTTGATTATAAATGATACTGCATGCATCATCATCATCATCATGGTCTCACATAGATACCCTAAAGATACTAAACTTCCCAAAAAGACCATTTCTGCCCAAGTCTCTCGCCCTTGCTTTAGTGAAGAGTCTCACCTGGATACTGTAGACTTGTACTTTAGAACCGCTCCTGTAATCATACACATGGTTCTGCACTCATCCCGGGACTCTTCTTAACAATATACTTGTACTGAACTTCACATACTTTCGACACACTCAGTACTGATTGATTTTATAGTGTGTATTTATAGAAGAGTAATGATTTATAGTCCCAATATCCCACTCGGGGTTCCCTTTTGAGTCTGGTCCTCTCAAGGTTTCTTCCTCATGTGGTCTCGGGGAGTTTTTTCCTTGCCCCCGTCACCCCTGGTTTTCTCATTAGGGATCACCATCGACATCTGGTTTTCTGTAAAGCTGCTTTAGGGCAGTGGATATTGTTTAAAGCACGATACAAATAAAATCGACTTCAAATGAAATATAATTTGAATTTCAGAAATAATTTCCTTACGTAATTATTTTCTGGGAAGCTTCATATAAGTTTTGAGAATGTACTGATGTTATTATGTTCAAAATAATGGGTTGAGCTAAAGATTGGTATTGCTATAAGGAATACAGTCAATGAAGGTCATTGTTTCCAACCAGGTTAGGTTGTGATTGGGTTGTGTGTTTTTTTTTTCTCTCTCTCTCAGATGAGGGCTCAGAGGTGAGCTCAGGACGGGACACCCCAGCGAGCAGCTCGTCACGCCAGGGGCTGGGAGACAACGACGAGAACAAGAAGGATAAGAAGAAGAAAGCCAAGGGAAAGAAGAAAGACAAGTTGAAGAGCAAAGGGAAGGACAAAGACAAAAAGAAAGCAGACGAGGCCACAGAGGATCCAGAAAAGAAGACCAAGAAGAAGGGATTTGGACTGCTGAGGTAGTTTGCGTCTTTCACTCTTTCTCTCTTATTTGCTTTCTCTCCTCAAGGCTTCAGAGTGGCAAACCAGTGCTGGTCGTGATGCATCGTTTGACCTGGATGGCCAAGTGTGATGAGAACGAGCTGAGAAATGGACTGTAATGGAGTTTGTTTCAGGTCACACAGCGGGCTTGAGCCTAGAGCCAACATTACTGGGCATGGATCATAGGGAGCATGTCCCTGCGTGTGTGCGGTGCAACTGCTGTTAAACGGAGCATTCTGCCCTCAGCTCCATATGGCACGTTGTCTGTGTGTCAGCGTGTCCGAATGCCTCAGACTCTGCCCGCTGCCACGGCTAATCTGCATGGCGAAGGGCACGCAGGCCAACACATGTCCACATGGCCATTCATCCACTTTGAGACTATTGCCGTTCTGGAGGGCGGAGCCATTGACCGAGGCGATGCAGAGGACACGCCGCATGATTAATTCAGCGAATCAGAGCGCGGGCATCCCGACCATCTCCACCTAACGGGCTATTAACTTTTTAATTGTTTTTATTTGGCAGGCTACTGGGAGAGCTGAGGAGTGCTGCCATACACAGCAGTGCTGCCATGATGCACATTGTGCACTCCAACAGACAGAGAGAGAAAATAAAGATGCACTCTTAGAGTGAATATATCAGGCAACTGGCTATATATATATATACATCCAAACACACACACACAAGGATTTGCAGCAAAAATGTGACACATTGTCAGTGGTGACCAAAATTCTATTAAAAGATTTTAACACACAAGAAATTCATTTGCATGTTATTTGCATAACAACTGTAATTGGTAATAAACATCCAGTGCACGTGAGATGCAGGTTCCCAGATTGCACTACAGTTGTTCTAAATCCGGTGTCAACCTCAAGGCTCACGGACCAAACGCATCCCTGTTTCATTCAGGTGGCGCTAGCTTACAAAAAATAATCCCGAAACAGCCCATCATACCCACTGCTCACCATTTTCACACTTGACCAGTAATATATCTGATGAATACTTGAGTTATTCCACAAAATCGAGTCGTACATGCGCTGATAGCCAACATGGCGTGTCGCGCCGAGTTACTGTTTTATTCTATCCACGTTCACTGGATTTTTTATTTTTATTTTTTGCAAATTCGATAAATAAAAACTTTTTATTTGGCTCAGGTGGATAAGACGCCATACCATAAATACGGGGACCCGGGTTTGATTCCAACCCGAGGTCATTTCCCGATCCCTCCCCGTCTCTCTCTCTCTCTCTCACTCATTTCCTGTCTCTACACTGTCCTATCCAGTGAAAAAAGCCCAAAAAATATCTTAAGAAGAGATGAACAGTGAAATTTGGTGATGACGGTTGATATAACCATTGATAACGCAAAGTTAAACTAATCTGGATTACCAATGGGAGCGAAGGATATCGTTGACTGACACCACCATTTACCGACTGTCCTAACAACTTCTCCACTTCAACTTCCATTAAAGGAGGGCTTTGAGTAAACGTTTCTTCTTCTTTTTTTTAATTGCAAGGAAACGTCTTGAAATTCTTGTCCATGTTAATCGCATGCACGGCAGACGGGGATTCATGGCGAAAAAAATCCCGGAGAACATAAAATTAAAAGAAAAAAAAAAGTATTTCCAAAGTATGAAGTGATTTTACATATGGAGTCCAGCAGAATTCTTGTAATGTTCGAGGTTTCGCATTTTACTCTTGTGGGGATAATGTAAAACAGCACACAGTTTCTGATTACTGTAACAGAGTGCGCAATGTTCTAATACATGCCACTAGGAAGAGTTTCTGACCAAAAGCTCAGCCTGTCCTACAGTACGTACACATGATCCAAAGCACACAAGGTAAACACAGGATTTAAGGCTCTTTAAGCAAATTTCAACACTGGTGTATAGTGCGAGATGACCAAGCATAATTATTTCTCCCTTCATGCATATGTCAGAAAAGGATAGGATTTTGGTAAAAGGCCCCAAATGAAGCGTGTCTTTCCGGGATTTTCTTTAATTGGGCGAGCGACGGTGACTGCAAGCCACAAAAGAGGCCAAGGCCCTGAGACAATGAGCACATTCTAACTAGACAAACCCAAACCAATTACCGCTGCCGTCACATCCGATATCACTGTGTTTAATGAATACATGAAAATATGCCATTGAAATGAGATTAAAATGTGCTCGGCGTCACGGAAATTACCGGCGAGCACAAGTGGCGGGTTTCACGCTGCGCGACAGCTGTGCGGTTGAAGAAAAGACGCAGAAAATCACGCAAAGGATGTCATTTCATTGCCGGCTGCATTCATGTCCTTCATTGTCGTCGTGAAGGCTGGAGACGATTTTGCCATAAAAGTACGATCTGCCTTATTTCACGCTCCGCTTTAAATCAGGGGCTTAAGCTGAGACAAAGCTTTCAGTGAGGGACGGGAATCGGAATCATACGCTCCATCATGGCCTCTCTGCTTCGCAGTTCATCCTATAAACCACAAACCTTGCTTCAGCGAACCATTACTGTTCTACATCTGTATAATGTGCAAGGATACCGAGCTAGGTTTTTTCTGTAAGTCTGAGTCCATACGGCTTACTTCCTCTCAGCTTTCCACCCTCTAGAGCTTTATCTTTAGCGTTTGGAATATAAGTGTCTAACGCCATAAAATTTTAATGTTTTCTTTTCTGAGGTCTGCGTTTTTATTAGCCAGAAGCACACGCTGTGAATATTCTAGGCTGAGAGACGGGAGGGGAGCGCAGGAGGAGATATGTGTGGATGTATACAGTCACGTGTGTTGATGTTTAATCTGTAATGTGGGGAGGATGAGAAGATTTCTCTTGCAGGAAAAAAAAAAAAATAATAATAATAGCAACATGACGATGTTGGCCTGGACTACAAAGACAGGGTGACGAGGCGCGCTGCTTTGGGAAAGCGATTCACTAGCCATACACACAGCTTTTAATTTTCATGGCTTTATTGACAGACTGCAAGCCTCATTTCACTGTAAAAATCCTCAATGCATCAATATTTATGACCAAATTCCATCATGCTCACTCAAAGCTCGAGCTTTAATTAATGATGCAGCCACATATTATACTTAATGAGCCAATATTTAATATTCTGCAGCAAGAAGAAAGTTTTAGTCAATGTTCAAATCTCACACACACATATACCTAACCGCCTTCATCCAAGATCTCATTCAGCATCATGAGAAGGGAAAGTGCTGCTGAGGGTGTGTGTGTGTGTCCTTTACATGCTGCAGGTGTGTAGAAAGGGAATTGCGGCAGGATTGTGAGCTGCAGTAATTAGACAGACGTGGGCAAGGAGTGTTTATGAAACGAGACCAGGTGCTGCGGAGCAGATGATGCCATTAGACAGCACTGCTTACAGGAGCCTCGCCCATCAGGAGGTCTGTGCCAATGATTCCTCACACACACACGTATGAATACACACACTGGGGTAAACATAATGCATTTGGGCGCGTGCATAATTGCACAAAGACATGTCTTTACGTATTTGCAAATTAGCTGAAAACTGAAGTGGGTGGAGCTTAATGGGTCATTTTGCTTTGAATAAGCTGAAGCAAGGATTTTGTGCCTACACCTTACAGATCCTGAGATGTGATGCAAGCGCAGACTGTGTTTGGGTCATACAGCAGTGTGATCAGTCAATCTGACCCATCCCGTGTGTGTCTGAGCAGCACAGAGAGTATTACTTATTAACCAAGGTTTTTTTTTTTTTGGTGGTTACCTGCTCTCACTCCACACCACCAGAGGTCCCCGTCATCCGAGTACAAACCCACTTCCAGTTTACCTAGCTCACCTGATTCTCATCACCATATAAACTCTAAATGGATTCTGGTTAACTTTTACGAAGTCTTGCCTACTTCGTTTATTATTTCAGACTTGAGAACCTTCTCATGTTGGGACAAAGACACAAGTCTTATACAAGTTTTACTGTATGTAAGGTCCATTGTAGAGTACGGCTGTCCACTCTGAGCGCCACGTCTTCGATGTAATGATATCAAGATTGAGAGCGTACAAAAATCCTTCGCAACAAAAATCAAATCAATGGTCTTCGAACTATTAGAACAGACTTGAGGCTCTTTTTTTAAAGATATTTTTTGGGCTTTTTTCACCTTTATTATTGGATAGGACAGTGTAGAGACAGGAAACGAGTGGGAGA
>JAOBAM010000018.1:10664841-10675591 GCA_025212355.1 Notarius kessleri
TTTCTTCCATTTTCCGGGTGTTTTTTTTTTGGAGGGGGGGTCTCTTCTAGTTTTGAATAATATGAGAGATTTATGCATGTTAAGGTGTTTGTTTGTTTATTTTTTCTACCTGTTTTGCAGAACCAATCAACACGTTTCACGGGATCCACCAAAATAACGACGAACCAATCAGAGTCAGTTACCATCGGAACATTCACTATAATTCAGTGGTGAACCCGAATAAAGCCACGATCGGAGTGGGGCTCGGACTTCCTGCCTTTAAACCAGGGGTGAGTGAGGAGGGGTTATGCTACGTTCGAATTAACTCGGAAATCCGAACTCGGAATTACGTAATGCTTGAACTGCAAAGTAAAAGGAAAATGTGTGTGCGTGCCTTCATGGAAGTGTTTTTTACGATGTTTCTCAAAACTGAACAGTCAGTGTTCGACTTTCAACCAACTAATGTGTCTGCTGGGAAAGAAATACTACGATAAACTTATTTACAGGCCTAAAGGCGTACTTTCTTTACAGTTGAAAGTGTAAGCAGTCGTTTTGCTGTGACATTTATGTCCTGAACTCCGAGAACAGGGACACCTTTGTGACTTTCGGATGAGGAATTCCACATTAAGCGGACCTCGGAAATTCCGAGTTATCTGAATGCAGCAGGAATCTCAGTATCAAGTCTTTTCTCTTGAGATTATAGTATTGGGTCACACTTCAGGCCCTGAAGCACTGAAGTGTGCGGGGAGGGGGTTTTTGTTTGTTTGTTTTTTCTGTCTTTAACCCATTAAAGCTAGACGGCCTTTCGATTTCATAAAATGGGTGAAATTTAGTTCCGTCTGAAATGTCTTCGTTGTGATGTATGTTTGTTTCTGTAATATCTCTTAAAATATCAGGCCGTTCTGTTCTGTGGCTGGGAAGTTATTGAATTGAGGGGATTAAAGCAAATAATGTGCATGAAATCGCTCGCTTTGTGCAGTCAAGCAGACAGAGGAAGTGTGTGTGTGTGCGCATGCGCAGGTTTACCTTTGACCATGCGCTGACGGTTCCATTATTCTGTCGCTAAACGAACAGCTGATCACACCGAGGTGCTCGCTGACCGCCCATATTTATTTATTTATTTATTTATTTATTTGTTCGCTTGGTCCTGCGTTTCCTTTCCTTCGTATATAACATAATGTCTTTTCTTCTCGCTTTCTTTCCATTACTGTAGTCGGTCTTTCACGTTTCATTCGCACACTCACGTCCTCCATTTTTCTCTCCTGTTTCAAGTTTGTATCCCACAGTGCCTTGTGCAAACGGGGAAAACCCACCACGTGATGCATGATGTAGTATCTTGAATTAGGTCGTGGTGAAGCAGGAAAAAATAGCGGAGAATTTAGGGCCATGTGGCCTTAAATTCGTTAATTGCTCTATTTTTTAAAAAACCTAATAAAATTGGAAGTCTGTGATTCGAATTCAGTAGCTCTCGGTCCACTAAACAAAAATAATTGGGTGTCGGGGAAAATTCTTTTTATGACCTAAACTTGAAAAATCTGAAAGGCGGTATACCTTTAATAGAATATTAGACGGCTAGGCAACTGATTACTGTAAATAAATAACAAAGCATTGGCTCAGTAAAACCATACTGTTCAAAGCCAACAAAAGGCAATTTTTTTTTATTATTTCTGTTGCTTTCCTAACCCCCCCCACACACACACACACACACAAGCACACAGTCATGAATTGTGTTATAGATCAGTTTCATTTATATATTTAAATATGTTCCTGTTCCTGACATTTAACTCGAGCTTATATTTCTTATGCTAGCATCATCTTCAGTTCAGGCAGAAATGGCATCGCTTTATAAAGATCACTACAATGGGTATAACATACAGGCATGTTGTAGAACCTACAGCACTTACTGTTGTTTTACATCTTCAATAGAATGCTATTTGAAATTGGGCTTTATAATTTTTTTTGCTGTACTGAAACATCTTACTGTCTTACTTGTTTCCTCTATTTTTCACTAAGATTAAATGACTAGTACACTTGTGATTTAGTTGCACTTTCTATAGTTACCGTTATTATAAACTCGGTATACAGTGCAATAACAAATCACGATACAGACTTATGATCTGACTCGACGAAATTTAAAAAATGAATCATGATTATCATCAGGCTGTGTAATCTTTTCGTTTTTCCTAGCTGTAATTGTTTGTGTTTAGACAGCAGAAGGTACAACAATATACAGCAGCAGGAACACACGTGACTTCACCTTAGGCGGAAGTAACACAGCTCTAATGCTGCAAAAACAGACCTAAAATTGCAAAGAGAAATCAGAGCTCTCTTTTTACAGACTGCTGAGAGTTCAAGAAAAGAGAAGCAAATGGAGGTAGTAGAAATGTTCATAAAAGCTTACTAAAAAAAGGCCTTTTTGTTATTAACTCATTTGTTACAGGCCTATATCCACAAGCGCCGGCGACCGGCGGTTTTCTCCGCCTACACAGACGGTCTGCGCTGGCTACTCAATCCCAGAAAAAATCTCCGCTATTTTTTCCTGCTTCACCATGACGCAATACAAGATACTATGTCATGCATGACGTGGTGGACTCTCCCTGTTCGCACAAGGCATTGTCGGATACAAATTTGAAACAGGAGAGGAAAACGGAGGACGAGAATGAAACGTGAAAGACCGATTACAGTAACGGAAGGCGAGAAGAAAAGACGTTACGTTATATACGAAGGAAAGGAAACGCAGGATCAAACTAATAAATATCGGTGCTCAGCGAGCACCTCGATGTGATCAGCTGTTTGTTTAGCGACAGAATGATGGAACTGTCAGTGCGCGGTCAAGGTAAACCTGCACACGGACTTCCTCTGTCTGCTTGACGCAAGCAATTTCACGCATATTATTTGCTCGGGAATCCCCTCAAACTAAATAACTTCCCAGCCACAGAATGGCCTGATATATGTGAGATATTACAGAAATAAACCTGTCTCACAATGAGCAAATTTCAGAGGGAACTAAATTTCACTGATTTTATGAAATCGAAAGGCCGTCTAGCTTTAAATATCATGGATAAATCGAATCGTGAAGCCAATATGGTGAATTAGTTAAACTGCTACATGCCTACTGTAGACCAATCTCACTGTCATTAGGAACACCATGAGGCACACATGTGACGGCACCGTTCACACTGTAAAAGCTCTGGGGTTTTTTTTTTTTTTGGTCTCAGTCAAAGAAATCGATTTGCAAATTTCAAAGAGCGTTTTTCTAATCGATTATGCAGGTACATAATGAATCCTCGATGAGATCACTATTTGTGCTAACTAGTGATAACTTCTGGGTAATTAAAGGCACAAAGAAATGTGGTGCTGTCAGTGACAGCTTTTCACAGAGTTATCACGCGCAATGCTCACTCTTCCTTGCTGTGGAGACTATTCAGTTGTAGCAGGTCCAACTAAGTGCCCTCCCAAAGAGTCTCGTCCTGCCCTCATCCTCAAACGAGGCTTGTTATAGACAGCATGATCAAAACACAACAAAGATGGCCGACCAGACTCCTTTACTGTCTTTCTGTTTCAGTGTCTTCAGCTTCTTCAAACCTTTCAGGTTTCCTTACCTACAGCCTGTCTAGCAATAACGCGTCTCTCTGCTGGTCTCGTACGTCTTTGTTTTGAACCGTTTCAACCTCCTGTAATATTTCAATCCGTCCTTTCCCATAAATCAAATAGCGCCCGTTCTAATATTCTCTCTTAATATCGGTTTCTTTTTCACTCCTTTAGATTTCTCTTTCCCTTCAGAAGAGCCAAACTTCCAATTAAATCAAGCTTATTCTCTCTCTCTCTCAAACTATTTCTCTCGCTCCCCCATCTTTCACACTCAAGCTGCCATATTGCGTTTTCCTTCGTGCTGTATAATTACTTCCTCTCCCTCTGGACACTGGATAGAGGCCAAACAGAGGAACGACACCACCAGCCAGCCTGCAAGCACCCTGGGGCGGTGAGGAGTTCAGTTCAAAAAGCCCAAGCTGTGTTGAATGGATAGACAAACACCTGCTTTTGAAGGTACCTGGGTGCATCCTCTAGAGATTTGGCACCGGTATGGCCACTGTTCTAAATATATCCAGTGAGCCCATCCTTTTCTTTCTCTCCTGTCTCGGTGTTATTAAAGTTGATGGCGTTGCATACAGCTGTACCTGCAACAACAGAACATTGGCAGGCCTCCAGTCTCTGCAGCATATGGCACATCTGCGAAACCAGTCAACACACTGGATGTGTTTTCAAGAAGCACATGACGAAAGTATTCTCAGTCCCAAGATGCATCTGAAGTCTGGTTATGAGTATCAGAATATAAGACGTAGCAACACATGGTGCTCGTGTTTACGTTATTCTGCCTGATGGCAAGATTTATTTGGTACGGCTTATTCGTATTGGCAACGTTTCCTCATTCCTAGCATGTGGAGTGACAGGAGAGTGGCACAGCGTTAAAGTCATATCCAAAGGGCTGCTTTTAGAGCCATAAATAATTCATCCCGAGGAGTTACAGCCAATTTCTTATATTCGCTGTAATTAAGCATTCTATCCTGAAGGGGAAACTGCAGTGAAGCCCTGAATTAGAGTGCTTCAAAGCAATCAATCAGGGTCAAAGCTGGTACATAGCACACACCGAGTGACCCAAGAGGAACTGAGTCCATGAACATCATTTCCACCATTAATCAAAAACCGTGGCCTCTTGATCACTGAGGGATCTCTGCTTCGAAATCTGATTTTGACATCAATGCAACTTAATACAATCTTGACTGTCTCTTGTTTCTGGTTTGACAAATGCTCTGGGTTCTCGCTATCACGCTGTACCCCAAAGATCATTTAAAAAAAAAAAAACACCAAAGAAAAAAAAACACCAAAGTGTTTGCCACTTAGAGAAATCTCTCTCACGGTGTAAACAGATCATAACACTACAGTGCCCGTGGGAATATGCTTGGCGCAGCTACGGCTGGTAGAACCGCAGTGCATTTCCTCTCCACCCACTGCCCAAATGCCGTAACTCCTGAGCCACAAGGTCGGCTCCACCCAAGGTCGCAAACAGAGTGAGTAAATATCGCCGCTTCGCATCTCCTAAAACCATCCACCCACCCCTTAATTACACGTCCACCTCTTTCTCAACAGGCCCCACTTGAAAGATGGCGTTGCCACTGTGGTCGGCAGCCTTTAATGCGGCCCTTTTTATGGTTTCGTTCAGAATTCCACCGGCCGGGAGACGTGCGGTCTGTTGCGGGTTTGGTTACTATGGAAACATTGAGCACTGTTGACCTGGTCTTATGATGAGAATACAGGGTTTCGTCATGATCTAATGAGATTTCAGATGATAGAGAGTGAGAAAGAAGAAAAACGGAAAGAGTGACTGCTTCGTAAATAGCAAACATGGTGTCACCCAGCCTAAGTTTAGCATTCGAGGACATATAATTAAGCTGCCGGACTAGTAGAAGACATACTGGATTATACGACGGAGGTGGAGAAGAAAATTCTGAGGGGAAAGTCTTCCAAGTTAAGGCCTTCTTTTCCTTTAGTCTGGAGACTAAACACTCCACCTCACTGGATGGACGGATACCTTCAAGAGGCCTCAGTTTGAGGATTCATGAGTGTGGTAGAACTTCACTGGTGCTCAAATTTCTGGACTGGCCCACCTGTTTCAAAGTCCAAGAGGATATATCCAGACGGTCCATACTGTCTGGGGACAGTGGCCTTTTGTTGAGCGAAGCAGGCAATATGAGAAAGCTCATGTTTCACTGAGAACTCTCAGGCAGATCAGGGTACGAAAGGACTTGCATAATCTTTCGACTTGCAAGGCTCTTGTGGGTGGCTAGCTCCTGAACAAACTGAGACGTGCATGAAATTAATAAGCAGATGGTGAGGACAAATCTTGACGCCGGCATGGCGTTAAAATAACTCCTTCTGTAAATGTAGCCAAATGTAAATGACAAGAGCCCGTCTGAATGGCGCCTGCAAGCGCAGGCATACAGGATGCACTTCAAATCCTGCTAATTGTGACTCCATCAGAACCACTTCCATTCATCCACATCTATAACACACAAGCTCGCTAAAATCAAGAGCTTCCTATTAACTTGCCCACGTAATGGTTCGTTCTGCTGTCAAGGAACGACTTTGATGAAGTTATGATGAGCATTTAAGAAGCTTCCAAAGCCACACTGAGGTCAGACATGTGTACCTAAGCAGCGTTCCCATGTCGAGTGTGTTCCAGCTGCCTCGCAGTAAAGTGAGCTATGCTCTAAATTTGAAAGTGGCAGAAACTGGGACACCTACCGCACAGACCTTGGTTAGAGGGCACACAGGAAAAGACATGAAACTAGACAGAGACAAAGCACATATCAAAATGGAACACAGTGGCAGCGGCTGAGCGTTACCATTTCAGCCGAAGTGTCACAGAGGTGTAACTTGGTGTCAATAGCACGTCGTATGATTTCACAAGGTGATACGGGACGTTTTGTCCTTCTCTCCCGCCAAGCCTCAGAGAGATTTTTATTGCGATATGCTTCATGGCTGAAGCGCCAGCTTTCTCCCACTGCAATCTAAACATTTAATCCAAGATGAAAAAATAAACTAATTTCAAAAACGCCACACAGATAAGAAACCACTTTACCAACCCCACCGAGTCATCCCTGGGGACGAGAAAGAGACGCAGCAGCCAAGGATTGATCCGAGAAAACGATAAAGGAGGCAGAATTACATTTCTCGACTGTCAGTTCGCACTTTATATCTCTCTGGCCAAAATGAATGCCTTATTTAAAGTCATTTTCGTTCGGAATTAATACAGTTTACGAAGTAAGTTACACATAACCATCACACGGCAAGGAACATAAAACAATATTCTATCCGAAACCCCTCTTTCCAAACACAGTTCCATGAAATGAGGTCAGTCTTCACGGCCCCGTTCTAACCTCAGCTCGCTGTCTCCGCTGAGATAGGTGGGGAAATTAGGATGCTGTGACTGAGCCATGGAAATATCCCAACATTTGCAGCGCATGAGGACATTTGAAACCTGCATACGGCCATAAACATTTACAAAGGTAATCACGGTTTCCTGCTCGGTATGTACTGCATATATTCATTTTACTACGGTGTCAGAGATGGACTGTGTGCTACATAAATGCAGTTCGGTGAGCGAGATTCGACACATTGCAAAAAATAAAAAAATAAAATACTACTTTGTTCCAGACAAAGCTGAAAGGGATGGTCAAAATTCAATTTCTTAGCACTGGAGAGAAAGGGGAAAAAAAACGACACGGTATAATTACATTACACAAAAGTGATTTTTAAAAGAAGAGGATAAAAATGGGGCTCAGACTTGATTAACTGGAACAGCATTCTAATCAGGTTTCTGGAAGAAGCCAATCCCGTGTCTGGCTGTAACCCCCCGCAGGGGCGCTGGATCATATTAATGAGAGAGGGCCTGAGCTTTCAAATGAGATCATTCTGACACTAATTCGCCAAACAGAAAACCAACTTAAGACATCCACCGATACACAGCAAAGGATAAGGGCGTATCAGGAAGCAATGAGCTACCTCAAGACGGCAATTAGTGGAAGTGAAAGGCACACTTTTGCAAAGCTTGAGTAAGTATCTATTCGGGAGACAGTGTTGTCTGTAACGGAGGGTGGAGATGAAGAAGCAAATTGGGAAGTGTCTGGAAGAGGGGGGAATTTTTTTTTTTTGATAAGGCTCATGACAGACAAAAACAAGTGTCATATCCACCAGCCGTGATTGCTTATCGAGTCTGGAGGAGTCAGACGCTGTCTGAAACGCAGGGGAAGACACAAGGCAGGAACGCACTCGCTGTTTTCCGAAGAGCTGAAGACGGATCAGAGAAACGCTGAACATTTATTATTGGCCATCCAGAGTCTCGTCCAAGTCTGGACCATCCGACACTTATGTATCTGTGAACGGTCATGAGTTCATGCCGCAGTTTAGACCTGTGTACAGGGATACAGGTCGTTTCGTCCGATGCCATTTCGTCCAATAGCGAAGACATTTCGTCCAAAGCCTTTTTCAAACGCGCTATCAGTTATTTTATGTTTCGGGAATTTGTTTGTTCAAAAAAAAAAAAAAAAAGGAGGGATTCTCAATGGAGTTTGACCGAAGCAAAACACATTTTTGCAAAATGAAAACGAAACCGGAAACGATGGGAATTCGCAAGTGCCAACTTCTGGCGCGTTCGGCTGGGGGGAGAGATCGTTTTTATTAGACCAAATTACATAGATAATCTATACTCGCACTTGCCAGATATCCTTGGCAAGTGCGAGATATGAGATATGATATCCAGATATGAGAAAACGTGCATTTTTTCAGTCTTTATATCGGCACGCTGAGGCATCTTGATCATGTGCAGGTGAGCCTCATTAACAACGCACATGCGAGAGTCCGCTCGGGTGCGCTCCGGACCCACGCGCGCGCTGTTAATGAGGCTCACCTGCACATGATCAAGAGGCATGAGCGTGCCTGTATAAAGACTGAGAAAACGCACATTCAGTGCGAAGTATTACACCATGTCAGCACATATCACTGAGCCTTGGTTTCTCGTGTAGAGTCCCTGGGTTTCTGATCCTGTTTCCTGTTCGTAGTTTCTGTTTTTGTCTTTGCCTGATTTAAGACTGCCTGCCATTTTGGATTGTTTGCCTGTGTGTTTTCACAGTTGTTAATAAACATTACTTCTGCCCTTGCATCCATCTCCGACCGCTCTCTGACTGTGGGAGGTACATATGTCGCACATATAAACTCATTGATAGTGCATCTGAAAAAGGCTTTGGACGAAACGTCTCAACTATTGGACGAAACGGTCATTGGACGAAGTGTCCTGATCCCATCCAAATATGTGTATTGCTGTTTCAAATCTGTGTGTGTGTGTGAATGAGTGAGTTGGAGATTTGTTCATGGAGATGGCTTTGTGCACAGGGACATTATCACGTTGGAACAGGTTTAGGCCTCTTAGTTCCAGTGAAGGAAATTCTTAATGTTACAGCACACGAAGTCATCCTGTACAATAATATGCTTCCAACTTTGTGGAAAAGATTTGGGGAAAGGCCGACATATAGGGGTCATAGTCTGGTGTTCACATACTTTTGGCCATATGGTGTAGATTCTTCTGTAAATGTATTCAAAACCATTTTGCTGAAAGAATTATGATGTGTGAAACATCCTTGCAGAAGGTTCTCAGTTCATACCATGCGGTCATCTAGAACCTTTCTGTGAGGAGTTTGAACGAACTCCATGTGGCTGCGTGGGTTTCTTCTGGGTGCTCCATTTTCCTCCTACAATCTAACAACATGTGGATTTAGGTGAGCTGGCTACTCTAAATTGCCCATAGGTGTGAATGTGAGTGTAAATGGTTCTTTATGTCTCTGTTAGCCCTGCAGTAGTTTGGCAACCTGCCCAGAGTGAACCCCATCTCTCGCCCGAAGTCAGCTGGGTTTGGCTCCAGCTTCCCCTGCAGCCCTGACAGAAAAGCAGGATAGATAATGGATGGATTGATGGATGGAACCATTCCTATACTCAAAGCAGCCTTTGAAGTATAACGACACTGGCTGGGAGGTGAAGAATGCCCTTTCTGGAATATGGTAAACATCCACAAACAGCCTGAAACCACAACAGATACAACCCCAATTCCAAAAAAGTTGGGACACTGTGTAAAACATAAATAAAAACGATTTGCAAATGAAGATTTGCAAACCTACATTTCACTGAAAATAGTACAAAGACAACAAAAGTACAAAAGTATCAAATGTTGATACTGAGAAATTTTATTGTTTTTTTGAAAAATATATGTTCATTTTAAATTTGATGTCAGCAACACATTTCAGAAAAGTTGGGACAGGGGAATGTTTACCACTGTGTTGCATCACCTCTTCTTTTACTGACACTGTGTAAACATTTGGGAACTGAGGAGACTAATTTCTGTAGTTCTGAAAGAGAAATGTTATCCTATTCTTGCCTGATATACAATTTCAGTTGCTCAACAGTTTGGCGTCTCCTTTGTCGTATTTTGCACTTCCTAATGCGGCAAATGTTTTAAATGGGAGACAAGTCTAGACTGCAGGCAGGCCAGTTTAGCACCCAGACTCTTTTACAATGGAGCCATGCAGTTTTATTATGTGTAGAAAGTGGTTTGGCATTGTCTTGCTGAAAGAAGGAAGGCTTCTTGGCTGGCAGGAGTAGAACCTGATGGGGAAGCCATAGCCTAATGGTTAGAGAAGCAGCAGGATCAAAAGTTTGCTGGTTTGATTCCCTGGACCAGCAAGAATAGCTGACGTAGCCTTGAGCAAGGCACTTAATCCCAGACTGCTCTGGGTATGTTGTACATCACTCTAGATCAGGGGTGTCAAATATATGGCCCGTGGGCCGGATCCGGCCCGCTAGATGGTTTAATCTGGCCCCAGACTTGTAGAGAAAAAATTTCTAAGCACGTCAAAAAAATGTAAATCTCTAGCCCATTCCTGTGATGACTTATGAATTTTTAAAGAAATAACCGAAATGCTCAACTCAGCTGCTGGTGCAGCCAAAAAAAGCAGCACTGACATAAGAGATCAGGAAATTAACAGCACATTTTAGCAACGTGCCCAGATATGCTGTCTGATTCCATGAATGGCAGTCTTGCCTCACCACTATTAAGTTGCTATCAAAATTATCAAGAGTGATACCCCCATTACCAAAATGTCTTTGTCAAAAAGAAGAAAAGTTGACGTAGAGTGCAGAGTTTTCCAGGAAAAATGGACTGAGT
>JAOBAM010000018.1:10816614-10830822 GCA_025212355.1 Notarius kessleri
CTGTGACTCGCAACCGGCAATTCACCGGTGTTATCCTGTGACTCGCAGCCGTCTCAACAGACGCATAAATGCAGGGGTGATGACCACCAACACAGAATTCCAGGAGGGACGGCTGGCTTCTAGAAAGCCCAGGTGCGCACCGCACAGACCCCACAGGAACTCCAGGAGAAGACGGTTGGACTTGGGCAGAGACACACACACACACACACACAGGAGCCATTGGCTAGCTGACTCTTCCAACAGGGCAGGGCACAGGCTTTCGCTTATGTCAGTACAATACGGCTTTAAATGCCTGGCAGGAAGACGTAGGTACTTATAAATATAGATAGAGAAATTATAAACACTGCACAGCAAGCAATGGGCTACTTGCTGCGTTATTTCTCTTGTACAACTCACTTCTTTCAAAAGTTTCATAGCTAACAGTTGGCTAGTAGACTTGGACTGAGTTATGTTAGCTAAACAGTTAACAAGTATTGCTGAGACCAAGTGGAACCAAGTGGAAAACGTAGTCTGTAGCCAAAGCAGACTAGCAACAAACATAGGTTATCTAAGCCTAGGTTACTTAAGATGGCGATCTTTTTTCTGCCACAGTTGGAACATGGTGGTTTTTTTAATCAGAGTGTGTTATCCTGTATCGGCATCAGTATTGTTTCAAATTGTGAGTTTCCAGCTGGATTAAACATTTGCTGTTGGCTTTTAGATTTTGAATTGGTGTCGTAGGTTGATTGCTGTAAACAGCACCTAAATTGCATGGAAAACCTTGCACACATTCAGGTGGATAACTAAAATGTACGTATTTTTTCCACTTTGGGTGGAACACTGTCCTTCTTATTTGAAGTCAGATAGTACTTGCAGTGTTAATCAATATTAATATCAGTATAGTTTCAAATTTCTAGCTATTGAATTTGTCTGCGGGCGGCATGGTGGTGTAGTGGTTAGCACTGTCGCCTCACAGCAAGAAGGTTCTGTGTTTGAACCCAGCGGCTGACGAGGGCCTTCCTGTGTGGAGTTTGCATGTTCTCCCCGTGTCTCTGTGGGTTTTCTCTGGGTGCTCCGGTTTCCCCCACAGTCCAAAGACATGCAGGTTAGGCTAATTAGTAGCTCTAAATTGATCATAGGTGTGAATGTGAATGGTTGTCTGTGTCTATGTGTCAGCCCTGTGGTGACCTGGAGACTTGTCCAGGGTGAACCCTGTCTCTCGCCCATAGTCAGCTGGGATAGGCTCCAGCTTGCCTGCGACCCTGTAGAACATGATAAGCAGCTACAGATAATGGATGGATGGAATTTGTCTGCATAACAGAAAAACCCATGCATGTGGGTTACTAAATTCTGTGTGTGTCCTTACAGACATCCTTTAAGACCAGTTGAGGTAAGTTACTGTAACGCGGCAATGACAGACCAGACACTCGCGGATTAAGAACAAACTCAGAGTTTTAATAAATACAGTGAGAGAAGGCAAATGTACAATAACACCAGGCCAGGTCAATACCGGAAAATCCAACTGAGGAATGAGGGCTAGACAAATCGTGGTCATGAAACGGGCAAGAGTCCAAGAACCGGAAATCAGGAAAAAACAGACAGAATAAACACAAGGGCTAGGTAAATTGGAATCAAGAAACAGGTGGAGATTGAGAAACTGGGAAGCGAGAGAACAGAGCAAACAAACAGAAGGGCTAGGCCAGAGGTCGTCAACCTGCGGCTCTAGAGCTGCATGCAGCTCTTTCATCCTTCTGTTGTGGCTCACATGGCTTTGAGAGGGCGAGTTCATTTTGGAAAAAAAAAATAATGTGAATAAATAATGGCCATTTTATTTTATTTCTTTAGGGTTTTTTTTCGTTGTAATAGTTATATCTTTGGAGATTGAGGTGTTCTTGTGACATTAAAATAAAATTGTTTTAATATTTTGTCAATCAAAATATGCATCACGTCTTGTATGTGATACCTGTTGCCGCCAGACAAGTTGTTATGAAATGCCATTTGAATCGGCCGCATTGTGGCATAAGACCTGTGCATGCCGCCCGAGTGTGGTGTGAAGAGGGAGTGGTGTGGTGGTTGCCCTGCGCTCCCTTAGTCTGCCACCTACCCCTCAGCTGTACAGACGTGCTACGTGGCTGGGGTTAGCAAGACATACCCCAGGGTTATCAGAACTCATTTGAGTCAGCGGTTACGAGCCGGTGAAGGTTCCCAGCAAGTTCAGGCATAGCTGAGGCAACCATCAGCTTTGAGGCGGGGTGAGCCAGACACCCCGGGGTGATGTGTCATAACAAAGTGACTTATTTTGACCCCAATTAGCTAGCAAATGGATAAATCTAAGAAGAGAAACGTTTCTGACGAAAATAGAATGTTTAATGCATCATGGACAGATTCATTTGCTTTCACTGCTGACAAAACTGGTTTACTGGTATGCCTAATATGTGGTGAGAAATTAGCAAACAACAACAAAAAAAAATCAAATGTTGAAAGACATCTCCAGAATAAACACACCGCCTTTGCTGAAAAATATCCAGTTAGAGATGAGCGAAGAAGAACAATTCCGGAACTGCTGCGGAAAGCTGATCAGAGCAAAACTATTTTCATGTCGTGGATGAACTCTGCAAATTCAAGTACTTTTGCTAGTTTTGTGGCAGCTCAAGAGATAGCCCAGCATGGCAAGCCATTCACAGATGGAGACTATATAAAAGAATCATTCATAAAGATATCAGAACATCTATTCTCAGACTTCAAAAACAAGAGTTAAATTATTCAGAAAATTAAAGATATGCCTCTCTCTGCAAAGACTGTCAAGGACAGGACCATTAAAATGGCAGCAAACATTACCAGTCAACAAATCACGGACATTAATTCAGCTCCAGCTTACTCAATTGCCTGTGATGAGTCAAAAGATGTCAATATTGAGCAAATGGTGCTGTTATGCAGATATGTGAACTCTGCTGGGCCACAGGAAGAAATCATTGAGGTAATACTGCTTAAAGGCCAGACACGGGGAGAGGACATCTGTGAAGCTGTGTTGGATTGTTTAAAAACCAAAGAAATAAACACAGCCCACCTGGCGTCAGTGGCTACTGATGGGGCACCAAGTATGACAGGAGCACAGCGGGGGTTTGTGAGTTTACTTCAGAAGTTGCTGGATAGAAAGCTTCTGACATTTCACTGCATCCTACATCAAAAGCCATTGTGTGCTCAAACATTTCCTCCGGAGTGCACAGAAGTTATGAATCTTGTCATTCGGATAGTGAACAAAATAATGGCAAAAGGATTAAACCACCGACAGTTCTGTTCATTATTAGATGAAGTTGAGAGCACATATGCTGATCTCCGGCTGCACAACAGAGTCCGGTGGCTGTCCTGAGGGTAGGTACTGAAATGGTTTGCTGTGTGTCTGGGGCGCATAACTTTTCTGGAAAGCAAAGGTTCACCATTCCTGAGCTGGATCAGCCAGATTGGTTGGAAAAGCTGCACTTCATGGTGGATATGCCCACGCACCTTAACACGCTGAACAAACGTCTGCAGGGGAAAGGAAAAACAGCCCTGCAGATGCTAGAAGAGGTTTTGGCATTTGAGTGCAAGATGACGGTGTTTGTCAGAGATGTACAGAGAGGTATGCTGCTTCACTTCCCTTCTTTGAGAGAGTTCAAAGAAGCATACAATCAGATAAATTATTTTATTTGTGCCATCATCGCAATACAAACTGTGTTTCAGGAAAGATTCTGAGTTTAGAGAGGGGAAAACAAACAAACAAACAAACAAAAAATTATCATCCTTCCCTATCACTCCTCTGAATGTCGATCTATCGCTGTTGAACATGACTGCATTTACAGCAGTAAGTCAGCCCGATCTTGAGCTCAAACTGGCCGACATAGCTGACAAAGACGTGTGGGTGTCTAAGTTCAGAAGCTTGGCAGCTGATCTTGAAGCTGTTGCTCGTCAGAAGGCCATCTTGCTTAGAATCACAAATGGAGTGACATTGAAAACCTTCCCAAACAGGACAAACTTGTGTTTGATACATGGAATACCATTCCTGACACTTATATGAACATGAAAAGTATGCATTTGGAGTCCTGTCGATCTTTGGATCCACATACTTGTGTGAGCAGGTTTTTTCCACCATGAACTACATCAAAAGTAAACATTGCTCATGCCTCACAGATGAGAGCTTGCAATCCTGCATGAAAATCAAAGTGATGTCTTACAACCCTGATATGGATACGCTGTGCAGTGAAGTTCAGGCGCAGAAATCACATTAACCACATGTACGCCACGTGAAGAAATTAAGGAACTGAAATAAACAATCAATATAACACAAACTGGGATTTCTTGTTTGCCCTTTATGCTGCAGCTGTATGATTTTACAGTGTTGGTGCATAAAAATTTATTTTAAGTTCAGAATTTGGTGTTAGGAATTGTTAAAAATGGAAAATAAGTCAGTTGTTTTCTGTTTATAGTTTATCAATTTCATAAAAGCAACACACTATAGTTCATATATGAAGCATAACTTTAAGGAAATATGGAGTGTTACCTTCAATTTAGTGGTCAAATAGGTTTTGTGGCTCAGAGTGGCTTTTAATTTGGTGGGAAATGGGCCCAAATGGCTTTTTTTAATGCTAAAGGTTGCCGACCCCTGTGTTAGAGGAATGACTTGGCAAGCCACACTGTGGTGGTGTGATACGGCCCAACACAAAGCCAATGCTTTATACTTGGCATGTGCAGAAGAAGCGGCAGTGCAAGCATTCACATACTCGCTTATGTACATATGAGGGCTTATGTACATCCAGAAAATTTAAACATAATGTTCACTAGATGGCACATCAGAGTTAAAATAACCCTGTCTGTCAGGTTTCCAAGTTGAACTGTAAAATGTTTAGTGATTTAATGCACAGTGATTTTAAACACACTGATTAGCTTTGTCTCTTTTTTTTTTTTTTTTTAGATACTTTTTCGCCGTGATTATTCAAATCAAAAACTCAAACCATACATTTAAACTACTAATTTAGAAAATCCAGTGGACAAACACTTTATACACCAACTGTAATTGAAAAACCAACTAGTGTTAGTACTCATTAACAGTCTAGAATAGAATGTGCGTCTGCGATTTGAGACACTATCAGTTTGTTTACCAGAGTTAGATTGATAGGAAAATTTTCCCATTTTTATTGTTGAATTTCATTACTGCAGTGTGTCAGGGTAATGAAAAGACTAAAATAGTACATTAATGTAAATTTGACTTGACTCCAAGTAACATTTCAAAATATCAGCACAGAAAATCTTGGCTTTAATTATTTCTAAAAATAAATTGATGAGCAAAAGAGATGTGGGGTTGCAACCCTTAGTTTGGGAACTGTAGTATGAATAGAACTATTAATACCTGAATACCTGGATGAATTGATTTGGTACATTTTTAATGCGTTAACATGGCTTAAATGTTTTGACACTTGGATTTTAATTTGAAAATAATACTACTTGCTCCTCTTTTCATATTTACCATGTAGAAGAGGAAGATGGACCACTCTTCCCCAGCTGACTGTGGTTTCTCCTCAGAGTCCAGTTTTCACAATGAGGCAGCAGAGGCTTATGATAGGACCTACAGTCCAGGCCCTCCATATAGCCTCAGTCACTTTGCTCAGCAGAGGCTAAGTCCTTCCTCAAGTCAAAAAGATGTTCTTAGCCCTAGCACATCTAATGAGAACCCCAATCAGGCTCTCATAATCCAACCAGCAGCCCCCACAAGGCAGAATGTCCCTTCTAACGTAGGCTTTCTTTCACAGACTTCAAAAGTGCCTGCTAAGCTAGAGGATGGACCTCCCTATATAACAGCTAGCTCCTGTCTTGGGTATGCTTGCTCCAGATCATATGCATGTATTTGTTTACTTGTACTGATTGGTGTAATGTAGGGGTATAACGATTAATTAACTGCTTAATTGAGCTGACTGAAATTAATTGATGCATTAGTCATAAATTAACTCTCAGAAAAGAAGAAATGACATGTATGCATATAAAAATAATTTTTTGAACAAGTTGATTTGCCCCAACTCTGAGTATTTTAAAAAATAGTCCTCCTCCATATCATCATCATTTGCAAGTTAAGAGTAGGCTTACCCTAGATTCCAAACAATGTTCACATTTCAATTGGAGGCTGCTAAATCAAATTGTATCATAGGAGATTCAGTGGTGTAGTCAAATTTCAGATTGTTACTTTATGAATTGAAATCATATTGTATCATGTGGAAACCTGAGGTTTACAACCCTAGCACATTGTATGTACTTTGTGTTTTTAAATTGGGAATATTGAAAGGGAAAAAAAAGGTTCCAAACACTTTATTCTCTCTTTGCTTTCTTTTCTCTCAGCATCTGTGTAAGATGTAGGAACTCGTTTACAAGTGTAGATGGACATACTATGTGTGAAAAATGCAGCAAAGCATGCAATGCCTGTAAGTAATTAAATGTTTCTTGTTAATTATAAAAGTGCAACAAGATGTTGTTTATATGACAACATTTTTATCCAGAAGAGTGCTTAATAGGTGACTTGTAGAATACATGCAGCTGCAACTTGACACAAAAAAGTGTTGTTATTAAAAAAAAGTAGTGTATTTCTAGCCTTTCATTATTTAAGATGCATGTTTAATATTTAGGATGCATTTTGTTTGTCTCCCACTTCCTTTGTGTAGCTAAAGATAACCGCAACATTACATTTAGAAAAGTAAGTAATGCTAAGTCCTTAGCATACTAATTGTCAGAAGTATTTTTTTAAGATGCAGATGTAAACTTTGACTCTGTTCTCAGTGGCTTCCATGTGGGTTTTGTCGAGCATGTCAGCTGACTGAGGACTGTGGAGTTTGTGCTAGCTGCAGGAATGGAAAAATGAACCCTCAGTATCGAAGACCAATTAGGTGCCGTAAGCGGAAGTGCTTGTGCCCATCCCTCAAGGTGATGATTGCTGAAGACAGAGGGGGGAAAAAAATGTTTATTTTATTTCCTATTTTTGTTGCCCTTCTCTTTCACGTTCTTTCTTTTCCAGAGGAGAGTGGATGATGTGGTTCCTCTGGCACAGTATGGTTCAGTAGTCAATGTATGTATGACTTTTCTGATAGTATTATTAATACCTTAACTTAATATGTTTTAATATGAAAGCTGAATGTTTGTTTTTTAAGGTGTATTTTACTTTTTTTTTTTAAGTAATAAATTACATTAGTGTAAATACACAGGTGATTTAGAAAATTGTGCGTGCTGATTGGTTGAGAAATTTGGACTATTTCTGGATAATCACCAAGAGTGACTGGTCAAAATGGCTGTCAATCGCTTTGTCATTGTAAGTGAGGAAAAATTACAAATTATGAAAGAAAATGCTGTTCCTAAAAGTACTAAATATGCTATGAAATTTGGTCTAAAATTACTCAAAGGTAAGGTAGAATTGGGTTATTTCATCTATTTCAAAACAAAGTATCTATGTGAGTTGGCATAGATAAGTGACAAGTCTGTGCGCCTTTATTACATTTATATTTTATATATTGTATGTATAAAATTTTTTGAAATAATCTGTGTATTCGGACTAAAACAATTATCCACCTCAGGCTTAGTGAATATTGGTGATTATTATACATACAGGACACTTTTTCCATGGAATAAAAACATATATATTTTATTCCCTTCTAGCAGGTTCCATTCATTTGGTTTAATAGCATGCAATATTGCTATGTGTATTATGCCACTCTACCAATATAAGCATTCAATATGGTTTACGATATTGTATGGTTGTCAAGACAACATGATGTCTCACATCGGCGCTGATGTGAATATTCAATGAGAGAGTTTTCTGTTGTGCATGCGCTGAAGCATTTCTTTGTTTGCTGGGAAAAAGAAAAACATGTTGAACACCCGAAAGGCTACCGAACCTTCATTAGATATTCTTCACGCACATTTACAAGCAGTTGCGAACTGTTATTATTAGAGCTGGGACTTCAGCGCAGTCAAAACGTAGCCAGATACACCAAAAAGCAACAGGGCAAAGGATTTTGCAAGGGATTTCTGGCAGGGTGCCAGGTAGCGCCGTTGTGTGTAATTGTCGCTGTTGATTTTAAAAGTAACTAAGTAAACTACATGGGGAAATGAATACTTAAATATGAGTGAAAAATATTGGGATGAGTGTGCATGGAAGAAAAGTCTGGACACAGAAATCTTACTTTCTCAGTCTTTACTTGCTCTCGATAGCACTGGCTTGACTGCTTTATTAGCATTTGCTAACACAACTGATGAACGCTATACCACCTGGATTGGTTAATCCACTTCACTGCTGTCCTGATGGTGCTGACTCATGGTTAAGCTAATGTTGGCCTTTGAGAGGGCCTAGGGCGATTTACATTTTTGGTCCCTCCCACCATAAATCAAAATCTGATTGGTTAATCCATCTGTCACTTCCGACATAAGCGTACACTGCCATGGCCTTCTGTCCTGGCAGTGAAGTCGCAATTAATGAGTGAACCAGCTCTAAACTCTTCTCAGCCTAGAGACAACAAACAAAATAATCTCATTGGATAACTCTATTTTAATGTTTTCAGGACAGTAATCCTTTCATTTCTGAAGCAAATTTGATAGAAAATGAGGCCAAATTAGAATTAGAAGATAATAATTATCATGAAAGAATGAAAGAAATTAAAGAATGAAAGAAATTAAATATAACATTTGAAATGCTGATATGTTTGGGCCTTCTCTGAACTCCTAGAAGGCCCTGATGGTTCCCCTCTGTTTACAAGAGAAAAACATACCAACGGATATTGAAAAACTGGAAAAGTGAGTGTGTATGTATAATAATAACATCATTGGCTGGCTTTTTTTTCGTGGTCTATCAGATACATTCCATTCAGCTAGCATGATATCAAACTCATCTTCGACTTGTTCAATATCATGCTAGCTGAATGGAATATATCTAATATACCACTCAAAGCCAAGCAATATTATTTAAATAATCAACTTCGCAGTAACTCTGCTTCACACTGGGCTGCACGCCACATCATCTCATTCATTATTTGCCTACAACAGCACGCCCCGTCATGTTTTACTTCTTACTTGAACAGCCCGTTCTGTAGCTAACATTTTCTGTACGTTAACTTTAATTTCAATGGTTAAATCTACTACGCAACTCAACCCGAGAATAAACACGGATAACTTGCTAGACAGCATGATGTGTTCCAATCTAGTTTCGCTACTTCTTTTCGTCAGCTCACTTTGTGGAATGCAACATGTAAGCCTATGTGCTTTTACTTATTTCTTTCAAGTGAGAAGCTACCAAACAATTATGAGTAAACAAAATGTCATTCCCAAAGCACAATATGTAGTGTACTTCATAACTCTGATTTGAACAGACTTCATGTAATCAGTTTGCACTCATGCTGCCATCGCTGGTTGCTTAAAACCTGTAAAACATGTGTAAGTAGCAGGGGGCGAGCAGAAGAGTGTGTGATACTGGTGAGAGGCTGCAGTGGGATTTAGTCACCTTTTTTGCTGGCATGGAGAGGATGAGCCGCTGAGGCGGCACTGTGATATGGCTCAGAACAGATGTTCTGGCGTGTAGCATAAGCAGCTGCACTACTTCCACCCACATACATGCATAACCTCAGGAGTTTCGGCACTCATCTCCATGCACCTCCGTCTCTCACTTCAAACCAATTAAGGCTGCTCCGATGCCAGCTGGAGCGGAGTCAATTAAAAGAAGGAACCAGACAACCAGAGGTGTGATTGGAGGGGAAAAAAATAAATAAAAAAATCACATCTTTGAAAACTAGTGCACACAGTTATAAAGTCTAAAGAAAACTTGTTCTGCAAACAGTTGCTCGTCCTTCACTTGTCACTCAGAGATTGATTCATACAAGAGAGATTGGCATGTTTGGTCCAAATCTATCAGAAGTGGATGATACATGCTGCCCTTGTCCGTCAAAACAGAATTTGCATCCTGACCCTTCACCCTGGAGAAGAGGAGATGCCATCTAATGCCATATACATGTCAAAACACAAAAGAGGCTGCTGATAAGAACCACTCTGCAGAAAGATAATCCATCAAATTTCCCATCCTGCTGTCAGCGACAGATTGGATCGTTTACTCCAAAGGTGTTTAAGCAGTGTTGCGGCTGATGAAGCTGTGTTTACGACCCGCTGTAATGCGACTCTGCCGGTCAGATGCACGCAAACTGCTTTTCATTCCTCGCCATTATAACGGTCACGTGGGTTTCGCTTTCAACCCGTGGCATGTTTTTCATGTCTCGTAAACAAATCTTGTCATCCGAATAATCGGAAACTGTGACCTTTTAAGACTTTATACTGTTTGAATGCAAAATCTCCATTTTTGAACTGTGGGTTTCGCTCCTAGGGGATTCTGCGTGGGCTTTAAAGAGTACTGACTACATTGTTCATCTCACTTGGGAAAAAGCAGAGACACAAATCCTCATGTGATGCTGCTGGTGCTTGAAAAAAAATACAGCGATTTAATTTCATGTGACCAAATCTAAGATCCCGCACCGCACCCCGCCCCGCCCCGGTCCTTCTTAAGAGCGCTGTACGGTAACAGGACGTTCTGGGTCAGCTCTGACAAAGACGTTTGATCTTTCTTGTTCAGGCTAAGCAGTACTGTGAAGTCTATATAAGGCAGGCCAAATCTTTCAAAGTTTTACACTTATCTGTCATTAATGTGGTTGGGCCTTTATTGTCCAATTAGCAAATGGTATAGATGGTTTAATGTAAAAATTTATACTTAGCACAACATGTGAAAGGTGATTAGTGGTCTGCTTTAAAGCAACCTGACAATTATTAGCAGAAGCATGTGTGGGTGAGTGTGCATGTGACTATGCGTTTGAAGTGGGAAAGAGAGCGAGCGAGAGGGGGGGAGAAGGAAAGAGACTGGAGGGAGATTATGGGATTACTGTCAAAAAAAAAAAAAGACAGTGAGGTCAGTACTAGAACAATAAAGAATTCATTTTCTTGATGTTATCTCATGCTCATACACCGCCGTCTGTCGTCTTTTACATTTTTTTAGTGTTTTCCCCTCATTTATAAGCAGATACAGATATTAAATAAAGGATGATTCAATGGTTCCCCCTGGTGTTAGGCTTGTGTAGTACAGCATCATTTGTTTGGTTTTATTAAGTGACAAATCCATCCATCCATTTTGACATATCGCTACAGTGACGTCGCCGCTCTGACGGCTTCAGCCCACCAAGGTGTCTAGGGAACATTACAGTAGTGGTTTCCCATTGCCTTCGACTGGATTATTATAGAGGTTTTCTCCTCTCAACCATTCACACTCACATCTATGGACGATTCAGAGCCACCAATTAGCCGAACCTGCATGTGTTTGGACTGTAGGACAAACCAGAGCACCTGGAGGAAACCCACACAGACACGGGGGAGAGAACGTGCAAACTCCACACAGAAAGGCCCCCGTTGGCTGCTGGCCTCAAACCCAGAACCTTCTTGCTGTGAGGCGACAGTGCTAACCACTACACCACCGTGCCGCCAAGTGGCAACTAGGGGTGTGTAAATTTTAACTCACCACTTTAAATATTCGCAACAATCTAATAAATTCGTTCATCTTCGTTAATTGAGTAATCCTGGTCAAGGTGGATCCACAAGTGATCCCAAGAATACTTGGTGCAAGGTGGGAACACACCCTGGATGAAACTACTTCACGAATTCATGATTACATTCATTACATTTAGCAGGCGCTCTTATCCAGAGCGACATACAGCATACCCAGAGCAGTTGAGGGATAGGTGCTTGGCTCAAGGGCACGTCAGCCATTCCTGCTGGTCCAGGGACTCAAACCAGCAACCTTTTGATCCCAAAGCTGCTTCTCTAACCTTTGGGCCATGGCTTCCCTCGTGGGCAAGCAGAATTGAATAGATTTAGGCAAGTCTCGTTTTTTATTACAGTTATAGAGATCAAATCAAATGAATTTCCTGCACTTTTCTCTCTCAATCTGTCATTCTCTCTACCTCCATACTTCCTGCTCCCGTCAGTCCCGGTGAAGAAGGCATAATCTGCCATTCCTTAAAGCTAGCACATTTTTAAATTAAAATCAAGCTGTGCGCACAATACTGAATCCCAGCATCATCTTCCATCAGAACACAACTCGAAATATAATCATTCGGAACAAAAAGAACTTCAACAGTGCCGCACGTTCAGACAGATTTTTATTTCTATTTTTCACCGTTACATTTTAACACTGATCACCGTATATTGTCCACATTTATGCAGCACTGCATGCTCTTATTAGGCATGTAATGATTCACGCAATTCACGATTCGGTTCAATTTAATTCACAGTACTGAGTTCATGATTCAATTTTCCCATGATATTTTTGAAAAAAAAAAAATGAAATTAAGAAAATTATATTACCAAAAAGCAACATCTATTTTCCTATTATCAACTTAAATTAAAAAAAATATATCATTTTCTTAATAATCGACAATTAGGGGTTTTTTTTAATTATCAATTTTATTATCAGAAAACACTATTACAAAATGTATTTTTCCTTTTCTTTACCAACTTAATGATTACTTTTGTTAAATAAAAAAACTTTTGTTTCATTTCCTTAATAACTAATAATAATTATTTAACCACATTTGTAAAGGTTGGAATAAACTATAAGAGCCTATCAACTAAAGTATTCCTTTTATTAAAAATGAAAAGGTCTTTTCTTAATAAACTTTTATGAACGTTTCTACTACCTTCATTTTTTTTTCAGCTTTCAGCAGTCTGTAAAAAGAGACCTCTGTTTTCTTGTTAAATCTATTTGTACAGTCAGTCACACAACAGCTCTTTCACCACTTGAGATGCGTTTTGGCATTAGAGCTGTTTTATTTCCGCCTATGGTGAAGTCACGTGTATTCTCACTATTGTACGTTATTGTGCCCTTTGTTGTCTAAACAACACAATTACAGCTAGGAAAAACAAAGATTACACAGCCTGGGAATAATCTCGATTCATTTTTTGTTTGAATAATTCAAATAGTCATTAATCTGTATTGTGATTTATCATTGCATGATCCATCGTTACATGCCTCTCTCTTATCATAGCTCATCATTTCTGTGTGTCGGTCTGATAGTGGTGCCACATCCTGACACACTTTTACTGCTGTGGATACCCTGAAGACTTACCCGTCCTCAGAACTGCTGCTGTAATGACCAACACTGTCCTGGGCTCATCCCATACCTCACAGTGACAGTATGGGCATTCTGTATCCCTTCAACACATGTACAAGAGTTTCTCTGTATACGGTCATGAGCGCAAGAAATGACAAGAACTAATCATCTGAACTATGAAACTGCAAAACAAACAGTAATTTGAGCACAAATAATGAATCCATCTCAGATGCATCTCACTTTTACCTTATGTATCGGATGCATACATATGACACGCCCTAATTTGCCCTCTAATTTACAATAATTTATGCAGGTCTTGTGATAGTGCGCCAATGACAAGAAAGTATTTAATGAGCTATCAAAATACAAGAAAGAGCCAGGGAAAGAAGGAAATGAAGATGGGAAACGAAGCATTTCGGTGAAGATGAATTAGAGGTGCTTCACCTCGATGCTGCTGCCAGTAAATAGAGTTATGGAGTGTAGAGTGCTGTAAAACTCAAATAGGTCAAATTTAGCCAATGTAAAATTGAATTAAAACTTTATTTTAACCATTATAGTGGTTTCCATATGCATGCTGCAATCGTATTTCATATAACCAAATGCCAAACTAAACACTAGCAAGCAGACTACCATCCATCCATCCATATAACGACAGTGATGTCACCGCTCTGACGGCCATCAAAGTCTCTAAGGAACAGTACAGTAGCGGTTTCCCATTGCCTTCTACCGGATTATTATAGAGGTTTTCTCCTCTCAACCATTCACACACACAATTTAGAGCCACCAATTAGCCTAACCTGCATGTGTTTGGACTGTAGGGGAAACCAGAGCACCCCCACACAGACACGGCGAGAACATGCAAACTCCACACAGAAAGAAAGGCCCCTGTCAGATGCTGGACTCGAACCCAGAATCTTCTTGCTGTGAGGTGACAGTGCTAACCACTTACACCACAATGCCGCCTACCAAAACAAACAAACAAATAAATCACATCTGGCATGTTTTAGCAATCTCATCTCATTATCTCTAGCCACTTTATCCTGTTCTACAGGGTCACAGGCAAGCTGGAGCCTATCCCAGCTGA
>JAOBAM010000018.1:11680212-11691265 GCA_025212355.1 Notarius kessleri
GGTATTGATAATTAATTGTGGAAAGCTGTCACGTGATCTGATACGCTAAGTCATCGGGAATCAACTCCCCCCCAGTGGAATTTTGAGTCATTATTTATGCACAATTTACGTACTGAAAGTCTTTTCTACTTTTGCAACGGCCAAAAGATCGCTAAGGTGTCGATAATTGTAGCCACCACTCTAGGAATTAATAAATTATTTCTCATGGAATGTCGTATTATTATTATTTTTATTATGTTCCACAAGTCTGACAACATTTTAGCAGAATTCATGATGAAGTCATTTCCCAGTTTTCTCCCTGAACACTACACGACCCAGCCTGCAATACACCAACACACAAGTCTCACACTGGGAGTCCTTAATGTGATCGACCAGTCTGGAACTCTGAACGAGACACCACAGGGTTCTGACATCCCCATCTAATGTACAATCAGGAAAACACAGTGCTATAGTACAGTAAACATGACCGGACTTCGAAACTGTCATATTTTGCATACGATCAAACCTGATGCGTTTCCAAGCCAACAGCAAGACGGTTGATTTTACAGGCAGTTTTGAGCGATCATCCTGCTCCGAGTCGCTCCTGCTTTGCAGCACCTTTCATCTCAAAAAAGTAGCTAACTATCAGTAAAACTGGCATGCTAACTAATAGGTTAATTTAACTGGTTAAACAACACCGTATATATTGTGTGACGATAAATCGCGATACAAATTTATGACGATTCAAATCAATAAAATAAAAAAGTGAATCATGATTCATTATCAAGCTGCATAGTCCTAGTTTTTCCAAGCTGTAATTGCATTGTTTATTTTGCGGAGCATGCAAATATATCAGGAATACATGTGACTGCAATGTAGGCGGAAGTAACACAGCTCTAATGCTGTAAAAAAAAAAACACAAAAAAAAAAACAGATCTAAAATGTAAAAGAGCTGCTGTGTACCAATAGATTTAACAAGAAATCAGAACTCTCTTTTCTTTTACAGACTGCTGAAAGAGAAAAAGAAGAGAAGAAAATGGAGGCAGAACAAATGTTCGTAAAAGTTTATAAACAAAAAAGCCCCTCTGTGATTGATGTTTTTCATTTTTAATAAAAGGAATATTTTAGTGAATCGGTTATTATATTTCACTCCAACCTTTACAAATGTGGGTAAATAATTATTGTTGGTTATTAAGGAAATGAAATGAAGGTTTTTTTTATATTTATTCAACAAAAGGAAAATAATTTTTTGCATTTTTTGGTAATAACACAGTCTTCATTTAATTTTCTTTTTTTTAAAAATAATCACAGGGAAATCGAATCGTGACCCAATATTGTGAATCAAATCAAGAAACCTAACACCTAATTTAGATCAATTTAACAAACTTATGTAGCTCTACACCAATCACCTTCCTACTGAGGAGCTACCTTTCATGGACTTTTAATAATAATAATAATAAAGTTCAACTTGTATAGCACTTTTTTTAGACCCAAGGTTGATTCCAGTGGTGTAGCTGCCCACAGTCCCACCAAAAGTAAGTCCTACACCACCTGCATAGCCGCAGCGACGTCACCTGGCAACATCGCTCAGAACACCGCACCATGGATCCACAAAGCGAGTACAGAAGCACCGCCACACAGAGCGCTGATGTGTCCCAAACTGCCTGCACAGCCACTGCGACATCACCAGGCAACATCACTTGGAACACCATGCCAAGCACAGAAGCACCACTGCACAGAGCGCTGAACAACCCCGATGTTAAAAGAGCAACCAGCTCACTGCAGTCCATAGCGAGGAGCACAGGCATCACCCACAGTGGACCAAGGCCTGAAAGGAACTGACGCCCAAAACTGGGTCCGGAGCTACACCACAACCGGCGGACAAAACACTCAAACAAAAACCAAACATCAAACTATACAAACACAAAAAGAACAAGAGTGCTCTGAGAGCACAGTCTCCCCCGCTGGGAACTCGGCCATAACTCTGGTAAAATGCGATTGAATTGAGCAAAATTACAACCTGCGTATTACCGACATATAACAAAGAATCCTGCCAAGTTTCGTGAAATTCCTCCAAAAATTGTGAGAGGAGTTGATTTCAGAAGGTGAATACCCTTCCTAGGATGGCCGGATGGAAACTGCCACAACAATCCCTCTTCGGGCCTTTCGGCCAGCGGGGGATAACAAAAAAAAAAAAATCAAAACATTGAATTAGAAGGCATCTCCAAACTTTTGCCTGGTACTGTATAATATTAGTTTATTATACTGAACTGTAGCAGAATCAAGTGTGCACTGGGAAATGAATTAAAATTTACCAAGCATTTCAATTTATATCTCGTTTGTGTTTATATTATTTTAAAAAAGGTCCAGCTCACCCTTCCCAGAACCCAGTTCATTGTTTTCATTTACGTATGGGCCACCGTGTTTTGAAAGCATGTGACAAATATTGTCTCTTGAACTTTCCAACTCTGCTAGCTCTCTTTGTGCATGCTCACCTATCTGAAAACTGGACCTTTAAACGAGGAAAAAAAAAAAAAAGGGAAAAAAGTAAGTTTTGAACACAATACGCCTGATGTTTTCTTTCCTTTGTGGCTGCCCACAAGACGGCTGAGGCCAGTTCTGGTTTGTTACAGCACAAAACCAATATGAAAATGGAATGGATCGGTCAAAAGAATTTAAAATAACTACTTTGACAAAATATCTTCAATTTGATGTTACAATTTATGACCCACGGCCTCGGATGTCACCGCGTTGTTGCAGATTGCTTTTCAAATGCAAAACCATGGAATATCGACGGCATCGAAAATGGTGCCTTGCTTCTTAGCGCAGAGGCTTCTGGGAAGGGTGAGCTAGTCCCTTTAAGAACGCTACAAACATACACATACAAACTGGGAGGCAGATGTGAATGAAAATGTTGAACACTCCTTCACACAGAACATTTTCTTTATAATTTGAGGCTTTGGCATTTGGAATGTCATCTTTAATTCAGACCACAGGTTTTCAGTCGTGTTCAAATCCAGAGACTGACATCGTCATTGCAAAACAATGATTTTGTGCTCGTGCAACCAGTTTGATGATTACTTGCACATATGCACTGTATGTTTGGTGTCATCATCTTGTGGAATATTTGGCCAAGTCAATCATAATAAATAAAATGATGCCAATTAACTTCATCAGACTACAGAACATTCCCAATGATCTGCTTATCATTTTTCACAGTGGGTTTGGGTGCTTTTTATAGTTTGCGATCCCTGTACCTCGGATAACATGATGCCATTCATGCACATACAATCTGTTACAACAATGCTTTTGATTCTCATGACTTTTGCATGTCCATATTGTGCTGTTTTAGCATGCGCTGCAAGTACACGCCAGAAATGGCTGCGAGCAGCAAGATATTTTACCAAGATCAGATTCACATTACGGCACCACACAAAACAATATATTAGTTGAGCAATACATAGTGCTGCGTGTCTCACCCTGATGAGCTGCAGATCGGTGAGGGCTCGGACTGTGTAGTCAGGACAGTAACTGGATGGGCTTGTGGCTTCTCCCAGCTCAAAAGTGTCCCTCAGGGAGCGATGCTGCGTGGACACTGGAGACTGATGTACTAGGAGGACATATGTGGACTATAAATTAACTCACGAAACTTACCATTAGCTACAACAACTAATTAAACAAGATAACTGCGAGCTACTGCTCACTTACGTATCCCCCCCGCTCTCGCTTTTATCAGAATGCAAGCAATCGAAGGAATAGGACACTTATTATGAATGGTGACTTCAACAAATAATGAACCCTGAAACAAGTCAGTAAAGAGCAGTGTCTCTCCCCAGAGATTTCGAATAGCATCCTGATAAAGTGTCATCTTGAAATAGCGTCAAAATCCATTATATGTTTTGTAAATACATTCAGTCGGTAAACAGGAAATCAATATGTGACAGACCTGAAAATGGTAGACATGGCATAGAACCCCAAGCTGAAGCTCGGCACCAAATATCAAGCAGTTGTGATTTGTAGTTGCTGAGAAAAATGCTACGAAAATTTTGTAAACCCACTGTGTGTTTCTTAACTACATTCAGTCGGTAAACAGGAAGTCGATGTGCAACAGACCTGAAAACGGTATAGAACCCCAAGCTGAAGTTTGGTACCAAGTGGCTATGATTTGTGGTTGCTGAGAAAAAGGTTGTTTCGGACAAACAGAGATATGGATGGATGGACGGACAGAGGTAAACCAGTATACGCCCCCCCCCAGGCGTATTGCACCAGGTAGTGAATGTTATTTCACAGCATAACAAATAACGAGGATGGGATGGTGTGTGTAAAAGTAACCGATAAATGACAAAAAATAAAAATAAATAAAAACCACCACACACAGGCTATGAACATAATGGTACACAACAATCATGAGAGTGAGACATGAATAAGAAAATATTTGCAAATGAAAAGGATATTGTCCCAAATATTAGTATTATTACACAGCATAAGTCGATGATGGTGATGTTATGAGAATAAAGTGACATTGAAAAAAACAGTACTACATTACGCCTTGCCGTCATTGAAAAGTCTGGCAGCAGTTGGGATGAAAGACCTGCGGTAGCATTCCTTCTTGCACCGTGGACGCAGCAGTCTGCTGCTAAAGGAGCTGCTCAGAGCATCAACAGTCTTGTATCGGAGGCAAAAGGTGTTGTCCTCCTCAATGGATTTCAGAGGGCAGTCCAGGACAGAGCTGGCCCTTTCCACCAGCTTATTAAGCCTTTTCCTGTCCCTCTCAGAGCTTCCACAGCCCCAACAGACCACGGTGAAGAAGATGGCAGATGCTACCAGTGTCGTAGAATGTCCTCAACAGTGTCTTACACACTCTGAAGGACCTCAGTCTCCTCAGCAGGTGGGGACGACTTTGACCCTTCTTGTACAAAGCATCTGTGTTAGTAGTCCAGTCCAGTTTATTGTTAAGGTGAACACCGAGATATTTATATTCTCCTCACCATCTCAGTGTCCGTACCCAGGGTGTTCGCTGTGGAAATCAATCACCAACTCCCTTGTCTTGCTGGCGTTGATGAGGAGGTTGGTATTTCCACACCAGCTGACAAAGTCACCGGTGACCCCTCTGTATTCCTGTTCGTTCCCCTCTGACAGACATCCAACAACGGCTGTATCGTCGGAGAACTTCTGGAGATGGCAGGTGTGGGTGTTATATCTGAAGTCCGAGGTGTACAGCGTAAAGAGGAAGGGGGAAGATTACTGCACCCTGGGGGGCTCCTGTGCTGCAGACTACCATGTAAGACATACAGTCTGGCATACTGTGGGTCTGTTAGTGAGGTAGTTGATGGTCCATGCAGCCAGGTGACCATCAACTCCAGCTCCTTTCAGCATCCCCCTGAGCAAGGATGTCTGAATTGCGTTGAAAGCACTGGAGAAATAAAAAACGTGACCCTCACAGTGCTTCCAGCGTCCTCCAGATGTAACAGGGATCTGTGCAGCATCTAGAGAAGGGCATTCCCCACACTAATGCCTGGTTGGTACGTGAACTGCAGGGGGTCTAATTCCGCACTCACGGGGGGTCTGAGGTGGTCGAGGATGATCCTCTCCATAGTCTTCATCAAGATTCATGTTTTAACTGTGAGAAGGAATGGCAACATTATATAGTGGTAAACGCTTTACCATCCCAACTTTTTTGGAAAGGTGTTGCAAGAATCAAAATTGAAATAAGGGTTTATTAAAAAAAAAAAAAACACGACATTCATGAGGTAAAACGTCAAATAATGTCCAATTGTATTGCTTTTTCAGTGCAATGCAGGTCAAAGATTATTTACAAATTATTGTTTTCAGTTTTAATTTCAACTGCAATACATCATCCCAACATTTTCGGATTTGGGGAGGGAGGGATGGCTGGATGGATGGATGGATATTCAGCCACTTATTCTTGAGATGGTGTGCTAAAGAGAATCTCTGAAGGACAGACAGATGATGTACTCAGTGGCAGAGGCATAATAGGAGTCATCAGGAGATGATATATCCCTCCCGGCCCCCACATGAAACCCCACTCCAAATTTTCTTAAGTTGAATTGGTTGCCATGGAAATACAGGGGAGGGAAGAAAAAAAAAAAAAAATCACAGAAATCCCAAGATGTCAAAAGGCACAACTCCTCGAGTCACCGAGGTTTCATGAAAAAAAAAATTCCTAATAGTTTTTGATTTATGCTTTCTCTGATGAGGAGGAGTTTGCCGACAGGTAAGAGATTGACCATCTGGTGTCCTGGTGCAGGCAGAACAACTTGGAGCTTAATGCTCTAAAGACAGTGGAGATGATTGTAGACTTCAGGAGGAGCTCTACCACACCCTGCCCCAGTAACCCCTGTGGAGTATTTCCATTTCCTGGGCACTATAAATCACCCAGAACCTTAAGTGGGAGATGCATACCTGCTCTCTCACCAAGAAAGCACAGCCAAGGATGTACTTTCTGTGGCAGTTGAAGAAGTTCGACCTGTCAAAGACAATAATGGTGCACTTTTACACCACTATCACTATTTAGTACGCTGCTGCCACTGCCAGGGACGAGGGCAGACTGCAGCGTTCTGCTGAGAGGACGATTGGCTGCAACCTTCCATCTCTTCAGGACCTGTACGAGTCCAGGACCCCTCTCACCCCGGACACAAACTTTTCAAACCACTCCCTTCTGGTAGGAGGTTGCGGTCCGTTAGAACCAAAACCTCACGCCATAAGGCCAGTTTTTTCCCCGCTGCAGCTGGCCTCATCAGTAAGGTCTTTCTGTAACATTAATGCACTTTGTCTCTGAACTGCCATTTTGCACATTTCAAGGCCACGTCATACATCTCCATTCAGGCACACACTGTGCAGCTTGGTTATTGATTTAGCCCATTACACACATTCTCTTCCTCTCACGCACTCTTATCATGTCTTTTCTTCATCTTCATCACGTGACCCATTTTTGCACATTCTGAACATACTGTACAACAACTCGTCCACAAACCCCTTAAAATATGTCCACTTTTCAAATCTGTACATTTCAGATTCTTCTTTTTTTTTTTATCCTATGTATACTGCTACTTTTTGTCTTCGCTAAATTCTTCTATTTTAACTGTTCAAGCACCAAAGCAAATCCCTTACATGTGAGAATGTACTTGGCAATAAACTTGATTCTGATTCTGAACTTGTTCTTGATTCTAAGATTCCTGTTCTTGGCTGGCAGGAGTCGAACCTAATGTGGTCTTCTGCTGTTGCATGCCAAGATGCTTTTCTGCTCACCATGGTTGTAAAGAGTGATTATCCTTCCTGACAGCTCAAACCAATCTGGGGTGGGTTTTCCAAAAGCCTCTAAAGGCCAAGAGTGTCCAAGTACCTCCTAAGATCCATCATCAAGCTAACGTGGTTTTCCCGAACAACATCATGGCCCAAGTAGTCCTTGAGTTTGCTCTGAATTTACGAGAGACCCGGACCACTCTTTCAAAACAAAGAGCGACTCGCTTGCAGCCAAATACACATGCGCTTCCGAGGGACTCTCAGAGTCAACGGGGGGGACCCACTCTTGGAATAAAAAAAAATAAACAATAATAATGCCTAAAGATGTAAAATAGTTTCAATTATTAATTACCACATTATATATGTAATGCTTAATGACAATACAATATTTTAAAACATTTTACATTTCATTGTTTTTTGGTAAAACGTGACCTCATCGACTAGATTTAGCAACTACTAATGCCTGTATCGGGGACGCGCGTGCATGGCAAAGAAGCGCTTCTTAATGTTGCTATTAAGACTCTTTCTTACGAGTGAGTTCGAAAAACCACATACGGAGACAACGTTCGTTCCTGAAGAGAGTTTCTCAACTCTCTCTTTATCCCTAAAGGGCGACGTTATCAGGAAACCTATCCCTGGTCATTTTCCTCGGACCTCTCTTACCAACAAGGCGTTTGTTTCCACCCACAGAACGGTCACTCACTCACTCAATGTTTTTTTTGTTTTTCGCACCACTCTGTCTGTGTAAACTCTAGAGACTGTTGTGTGTGAAAACCCCAGGAGATCAGCAGTTTCTCACTGAAATACTCAAACCAGCCCATCTGGCTCAAACCAACACCCGTGCCACGGTGAAAGAAAGTCACACTTTGAGATCACAATTTTTTCCCGTTCTGATATTTGAAGTGAACGTTAACAGAAGCTCTTGATTTGTATCCGCATGATTTTATGCATTGTGCTGCTGTCGAGGGACTGACCATGACGTACCTGAGTACTGAAATTGTATATCCTCACAGGCATTCAAGGGCATATTCGGGTCACGTACCGACATAAGCAAATGCTTGGAAGAATGAAAACGCAGAAAGCCAAGTTTGGGGATTTGATAGCAGCCTCCTCGGTCATATATTCCATTTCACTACAGTCAACTCACAGCAAAAAAAACCACCCAAATCAGCATACTTACTACTCCTCAAAGTTTGTGTCGTTTTCCCCAAAACAAACATGGAGCTTATTCAGGACTACCCAGATTTCTCAGCAGATTATCGAGACAGCATTTTCCCATTCATTCACCTATTTTTTTTTGTGATCAGATATCGAACAGACGCACGTAATCCAAGACGTGGTCCTTCTGGGAGGTCACTGCAGAAACTCCTAAGAGCTTTGCCACAACCAAACCAGAGTCAATGGACAGATTTTGATTATGAATGAGTGACGTTCGAGAACCATAATAATACACATGACTTAGTGTAAGAGGCCAACATAGAACCATAGTACTTATATAATATGCATTTGAAGAAATATTTCACCAGAGCAGAATATCACAAATGCTTAAAAACCATGATGCTCTTGTCAGAGTGATTGCAAATGACAGACATTTCACTGAGGAATGGAACACGCATCTATTAATTAAATTTAATTCGATGTTTACGGCAGCATACAACGCTTCTGTGGTTTCAGTAATCAACATTGCGCAAAAACCCTGCAGCGCGAGCGAATACGAAAGCCTTGTGGTTATGATTCAGCTCCCAAGGTTGTTCCCTCAAAATCGAGCAGATAAGACTGCTACAATTCCTTTAGAGAAAAGAACTTGCTCGCCAAGCCCTAATCGTGTACGCACCCGATGTGAAAACGACTCACCCTTTTTGAACTCTTCTAACATGGCATCCAGCTTGGTGTCGTGGAAGACAAAGTGGACTGGGTGGTTGTAGAACTTGGTGACCGTTTTAAGCGTCGTACAGTCGTCTGGATCGACGAAGGCCAGGTCTTTGACGTACAAGATGTCGACGATGTTGGAGCGTTCGTCGTCGTAGACCGGGATGCGCGTGTAGCCGCTTTCCATGATCTCGGACATGGTGTTGAAGTCCAGCACAGCATCGGATTTGATCATGAAGCAGTTGTTCAGTGGCGTCATGATGTCCTCGACAGTTTTGGTCCTCAGCTCTAATGCACCCTGGATCATGTTGAGCTCCTCTTTGACCAAGTCGTTGTACGGTTCGGTCACCTTCAGCATCTCCACCAGCTTCTCCCGGTTGTACACTGTGCCGATTTCCTGGCCCAGAACGCAGTCCAGGAGCTTGCTGATAGGAAATGAGAGTGGGAAGGTGAGGAGCATGAAGAACTTGGTTAAGAGGATGGTGTTGGCACCGACAGCCAAACCGTGGCGAGAACAAAGTGCCTGTGGGACAATCTCTCCAAAGATCACGATGCCTACAGTGGAAGCAACTACTGCACCAAAACCGGATCCGATCAGGTCATCCAGCAGGATAGTAAGCGTGGTATTAACAAGCACGTTACCAAGCAACAAGGAGCAAAGCAAGTAATTCCCCTTCCTCCGAATGGGCTCGATTTTGCGCGCATACCTCTTTTCTTTATCAGTCCCACAACTCTGCACGATCCGAAGCTCCATCGGATCTAACGCCATGAGCCCCAGATTGAGTCCACTGAACATGCCGGACAGCAAAAGCAAGCATGACACCAGGATGATCTGAAGCCACAGAGGGAGCAGAGAGCTTTTCTCCTCCACAACTCGGAACCTCCCGTCGTTCTCCGACAGCACGTGCCACTTGCCTTCCGCACTCTTGATGCAGGCGACGTACTCGCGCTCGCGCTCGGTTTTGCGGAGCGGCTTCACGTTGACACTCACCACACCGGATATCCCCCGGCTGCTAACGTTCATATAACTTCCCAAGCGAATATCCTGAGTAAAATCCACACAAGTCCTGTTTACCGACTCACTCGCATCCTCATCTTCACTGAGCTCCATGAACCGGATCTGGGACGCGGAGTCCGAACTGAGCTGCAGCCCGTAAAACCTGAGCTGGACGCTGCTCTCTTCCGTTACCTGAATAACGCCGTCCTCAGTGATTGTGGCCGGTTTGTTGCTCCTCTCCAGCCTCATACCCAGTATCTGGCTCCAGCCAACGCTCGTCATGTCCGTTCGACCTCCCGCAGAGCTCCAAAACACTGCGACTAAAGTTAGCAAGCAGACTTGTCCACTCCACTCTGCCGCCATGTTTGTTTCGCTCCTCGGCGAAATGCGCGGTGACGTCACGCGCCTCGACATTAGTATTATCCGCGCCTGCGCAGAGCCAAACACGCGCAGGTAATCTCCAGCAAGTGCATCACAGACTGTAAAGCTGCCATGATCGACACTTTAACCATGTCTTGGCCGCTGCAAAAGTAGAAAAGACTTTCAATATGTAAATTCTGTTTGAATAATTACTCAAATTTCCACTGGAAATAATATATATGTGTGTGAGTTGATTCCCGATTACTAAGTGGATCAGATCACGTGACACCGTTCCACAATTATCGACATCCAGATGATTATTTATTTAAAAATAATTATAATACTAATCGGTATGTAGTATTAAGTTAACAAAACGTACTTTTTATTTAAAATTTGTTTTACACAGACTTATATTTCGTACAAAATCTCTTTTTGATATAAATATATGGATGCTCATCTCATCTCATCTCATTATCTCTAGCCGCTTTATCCTGTTCTACAGGGTCGTGGGCAAGCTGGAGCCTATCCCAGCTGACTACGGGCGAAAGGCGGGGTACACCCTGGACAAGTCGCCAGGTCATCACA
>JAOBAM010000018.1:12324330-12341938 GCA_025212355.1 Notarius kessleri
TCACACATAAATATTACCCTCATCTCAGAAACACACACACACAATCTCTCTCTCTCTCTCTCTCTCTCTCTCTCTCTCTCTCTTTCTTTTCATACAATCACTCAGTCCCACACTCACTTTAGAAACCTTCCCCCTCTCTCACTCACTCACTCATTCATACACACACACACACACACACTCACTCTCTCTCTCTCTTTCTTTTCATACAATCACTCAGTCCCACACTCACCTTAGAAACCTTCCCCCCTCTCTCAGTCACTCATTCTCACACACACACACACACACACAGACAGTTGATTTGTACAGATTCAGCTGGAATCATACCCTTGCTGTAAACTTCTCTCAAGAACTTGAGTATTGTATTGTATTTGATCCCGTTCCTTTCCAAAGCATAAATGGAGCCTAATGAAGCTGTAAATTGTTAATTTACTTTATCTGTGAAACTGCTGATTTTGAGAAGAAATTAAATTATTATTGTGGAATTGTTGTCATTTTCTGACTGTTCATTTGAATGCTCATACTGGACCAGGCAGGGAAATCTATTGGCACACCAGCCCCACCAAGAATTTTTTTCACCAGCTGTCACTGCATGGGGAGAACATGCAAAGTCCACACAGAAAGGCCCCTGCTGGCCACTGGGCTCAAACCCAGAATCTTCTTGCTGTGAGTCAACAGTGCTAACCGTGCACCACCGTGCCACCTGTTGATTTCTTTGCCAAGGATTAATAGCAAAGTCATCAATTTATGACCATGAGCCCACATGAGTAGGTCCTGTCTACATCACACTTACCCTCTGGCTCATTTTCTCATTCACCTGAGTGACCCAAGGATGGTGATACCTTCTTGTGCACATGTACCATATGGTGCATGCTGCAAAACAAATTCTGACTATGATAGGTGCTACAGGTATCCTGCTCTCCAATGCTGACAATAGATTTAACAGGTGGTTAAGATTGTGTTCCCATCAATAGCATTCTTAACCTTGTTAACTTAATCACAACCTTGTTTGCTTTCACTTAATTACTACTCTTTGGGGTTGTTACTCTGTGGTGGCACTCAGCTCTCATTTTTATGCCTCCACCACCTTAAGGTGCAGGAGGCATTATGTTTTCGGGTTGTCTGTGCGTGCGTGCGTCCGTGTGTGCGTGCGTCCGTCCGTGTGTCCGTCCCGAAACCTTCTGTGCGTGCGTCCGCCCCGAAACCTTGTAAACACGATATCTCAAAGGCTAATGAAAGGAATTTCACCAACCTTTCACCATTTGGGACAAACATCAACTGATTAGATTTTGAGATCAAAAGGTCTAAGGTCAAAGTCACTGTGAGGTCAAATGTCTGTCCACAAACCTTGTGAACACAATATCTCCAAGGCTGATGAAAGGAATTTCACCAAACTTTCACCATTTGTGCATTTGGGGACAAACATGAACTGATTAGATTTTGAGGTTAAAAGGTCACAGGTCAAGATTACTGTGAGGTCAAATGTCCATCCCCAAATCACAACTTAATAAGGTGTGTAGTCTGCCAGGCGGATGCATCCCCATCGACGCCATTGATGTCGAGTTCTACCTAGTTTTTCCTGCTCCTCAACAGTAAACACAGTTTTGTTTTCATCTCTCTCATGTCACTGTCTTCCCTTTTACTGGAACACCAAATACTCATTAAATACATTGCGCACAAGTGTCCCTCATTACCACTCAGCTCTCTGTTCACAAACCTTCACTTGGCCACGCCCTCACTTCCAGTAACCCCCACCACCCAGTTCAGGTCATGGAGCTGTCTGGCCTGCCCACTGTCCACCCTGAGAGGAGTGTGCTCCAGCTATCTGTGGCCCACCTAAAACTTAAAAGGCTGAAGTGCCAGATACCAATGGGTTATTTGTGCCTGCATTCTTCAGCCACTAGAGTGGGGCATGGCTCAAATAGAGGGTGAAACCCCTTATTCTATCCCCTACCTGACATGTCCGTCTATAACACAAAAAGGAGAGTAAGTGGTGTCCACCATGGAAGTCTGCTTTTACCTGAATTAAAGCTTGCTGCCATGGCTCCATCCACCTGACGGAGGATCTGGCGCTCCGTTTTTAGTGGGATAAGTCAGCAGGCTGGTGATGTCTTACTAGATGGGCGCAAACCTATGCTAGTTCCTGGGGCTGACTGGCTACTGTCTCCCCTCCTTTTTGTCTTGGGCCTCAAGCAGACTGCAATCGCTGTGGTCTTATTAGTGTAGGCTGCATTTGCCCATGACCCAAGTGGAAGTCCAGATATCGGACTTCCACTTGTTTGGGTTTGCTGTGAGCACCACTTGTCTCAATGACTTCAGATGTTGAATGTGCAGCTGAGAGTCATTACTATAAATAATATTGTCTGGATAGATAGAGGTGTAACCAGCATGTGGTTGAAGGATTCTGTCTATGAGTCACTGGAACATTTCAGGGGCCCCGAACAACCCAAAAGGAAGTGTTACAAATTGGTGTAAACCAAATGGTATAGAAAAGGTCATTTTTATCCCCTGCTGGCCAAAAGGCCCGAAGGGGGATTATCGTGGCTATGTCCGTCCGTCCGTCCGTCCGTCCCGGGAAGGGTACTAACCTTCTGAAATCAACTCCTCTCACAGTTTTTGGAGGAATTTCACAAAAGTTGACAGGATTCTTTGTTATATGCTGGTAATACGCATATAACAGTTTTGTTCAATTTAGTCGCATTTTACCAGAGGTTTGGCATAGCTGCCAGCAGGGGATATTGTGCTCTCGGAGCACTCTCGTTTTTCATGAGACAGAGTTGTTGGTCTTTGGCACCACCACCCCTGGGGGTGTTTTTAAATGTGGTGTTCTACGAGGTGAATGCGACCGGGCAGAGGCAAGAACGTGCATGAAAATCCTGTCCGCAACTTGGCGACCTCACGATTTGTGATGGCGAGAGGTAATCTCCACGAGGGATCAGGGTGGTTTGAACTACCATTTTTAGATTTACCTCCAAGTGCCAAGTTCCTCTCTGTCTAGCACAACTATTGTGAAAGCCACAGCTACCACCTCTCTCCATGGTTTCAGCAGATTGTGGTGGTACGTATATCTGCTGTACACCACCCATTGGCCTCACCTCATAGTTAACTAGCTGTGTGACCTCAAAGCTCAATGTGAGTAGTAAAATGAGTACTTTGTTTTATGGGGCAGTCTGTCGATAAGAAGGTTCAGTATGCAATTTAAAATCTCCACCCACCATGGCAACATCTGACTGAATCTCCAAGAAATCTAAGAACACCTTTGTTATAAAATTGGATGGATGTGCAGGAGGGTAACACATTCAATATGGAGAATACTGTACCTTGTAAGACACCTTTAACCATAACATATCGGCCATTTTTTTTCTTTAATACAGTCTAGCATTGAAAACTGAAGACCTTCTCATTAGAATAGCCAATCCTTTGCTTCTTGACATGTATGAAGAAAAGAACACTTGATCAAACCTTTCCTGTTGCAATTTTAAATGTTCTGCATCATCCAGGTGCATTTCTTGCAAAAGAGTAATGTTAATATGTCCTTTTTTTCCAAAAAGTCAGTACTTTCTTCCTTTTAACGGGACTATGGACCCCTTTTTATATTCAACGTACATAGACGCAATGTATTACTTGCCATATAATCTAACCTAACCCTCCATGCGATGAGCGCCTACTGAAAACAAATCCAAAACCAAATGACACGTCTTGTTGCTGAGCTGAGAGGGAAGGGGGAAAAAAAAAAATAAATTGAACAAGAACTATTATACAGAAACAACAAGCGTGACAAATTATTAGGCCTATTCAAATGTAAAAACATAGAATTAAAAAAAACTCAATGGGGCTGATCCTGCCAGCTAACCTGCAGGGTATTTCAAACTTCTTCCACACCAAGGCTACCTGCCTTGGAGAACACACCATCCAAGCCTCATTCAAAAAAATTAAACTGTATAATTAGGTCTATAACTAAGCTGCACCTTACTCTTTGGTGTTTACACATAGCGCTAGGGTTAACAGGAGAAGGAGGGGGGGGAACCCTCCAGCTTACTCGCGGTGGCTATAATTTGCTGCACGAACAAAATCTAGTTTGTATATCGCACTGTCAAACAGGAAGCTAACATTACTCACGTACCACGCAAGTCCAATCAGCTAATGTTTTTTTCCGATCCATGGCATGTCAGTCTGAAGTACCTTCATGCCCTTGTTCTAATGACTGGACGAGCAATGCGACAACTTTTGAGATTAAAGTCTTCTTTGCTTGCATCCACTGTTACCTTCAATGTAGCTAGGTACAGCAGGTGCATAGTCTGTGTTCATTTTCTTTAGTCGTGTCTTTGTCATCAAAAACTTTACATCTCCAGACCACTTCCACTGAGTAATCATTGAAGGAGATTTTGGGCTGTCTGTTTGTGGAATCCTCTTGACTGGATTGGCAAGAAGATCCTATCCAACGTGCCATCTCCATTACTCATTGCTTGTCCTTAAAGTTGTGGAACTTCATCAGTAGCCTGGGACATTGATTAGGGCTGGGTTTTGATGGTAAGACCGATGAACCTGGTCCAGCTTCAAATGGCCTGCTTTTGTGCTCATGAAGAATGTGTTCCAGGAATCAATTATTCAATCTCAGCCTGGTCCACCACTGGGGGACGCATCCCTTGGTAATCCGTGCAACGGACGATGCGGAGTAACTGGTTTTGAGGTGCCAGACACCCACCTTTCACCCCTTCTCCTGTTAGTTCCAAACAGTTCTGCCACGAGAAGGCCAGGAGCTGGATTTAGTTGTCAGAGGCTAAGACGCACTCCATTGGAGTATTTTATAGATCAGAGAGAGCTAATCTTTTCTGATCACCCCGGCATTGACCATCTAGAACATTATTATTATTATTATTATAGATAACTTCCAAACATGCTGTGATAGCCACTACAATCTTTTCCATGGTACTACAGATTTTTAACTGTGCCACAACTGATGCATGGAAAAACGTGTTTTCAAAAGTTCAGTACAATTCCCTGCAAAACAAAATGTATTTATAGGCATGTAGGTTAATGTGCATTACACACACTTTCTGTAAATGGCTTAAATACTTTCCAAAGAATATATAATTTATATGGGTATTATCAATGGTCATGATTGCAGGATTATGGTTAAGGATTATTTCATGGTTCTATATCTTTAACATTGGACTGATTTTATTCTTACTTATCTTTTTCTTTCTTTCAGTTAATCAAGAGGAGTTCATCTCTATTATGACCGGAGATTCCTGAGGTGTACAGCGTCAGATCTTACCAAATATCCTGTAGCACATGGACAGCAGCCATGATATGGCTTCCTGTTTAGAAAAGATTCTTAGAAATATCACTTGTGTGTACACCATGTAAAACTTCATTTAACTACAGTGAGGTACTGGATTACTTTTTCGCAAGATGTTAGTACTGTAATACTAAATATTCGAAATGTTGAATATTCTTGAACGTTGGATAATGTGACGCCCACTAGTCACTCAGTTACCGATGGGGAGGGACTGATTAAATCTGGTATTATTTCTGTAGTTTTGTTATATTGCTATTGAAGTTAAATAACCCCATGCATGTACATATTTATAAAACAGAGGTTGTATACAGCAGTCCATTTTTCGTGTGTGTTTAAAAGTTTACATCATGCTAACAGACTTAAATGAACTCCCAGTGAATTAACGAAGTATGTTAAATTAGCCAGAGCAGCCACAATAATATAGTACTCCAGCACTCAGCACTCAAAACTAATGAAAGGGAAGGTAGTCATAAATGCTTGACATGTGCCATGTTCATGTTACCAGGCTGAAGTGAATCAAATTAGAGTTTTTCCTTAATGTGACTGACTTTTTTTTCTCCTCCCCCCAAGACTGTGTGAATACACACCCGATCTTTTCAAATCAGATTTGAGGCACTTGCATATGTGGTCCTAAATCAGATGCGTATCCAATTCATGGCCATGCAACATGAATTGTCAGATTCACAAGGCTTTTTGACTATACCCACATGCTGATGGCTGTCTTTGTCAGCCAGCATCAGTAGCTTGCCAAAACAATAATGGAGAAGAGCTACAATAGCACTGAAAATAGCACAAGATAGCCATCTGGCTTTTTTATGCCTTCTCGACCCGATTATATATAGCCGATTAACTGTTTGCCATCCTCCAGAGCAAATAGCGATGCATGCATTAGCTCCTAGTGTGTCCATTTTGTTGGGTTTAATACCATAATTTGTCTCACAAATATGACACCTTTTTTTCTTGTTTGTGATGCAGGTGGCTTGTTCAAAAATGTATCAATATGCACATTTGTGCAGTTTTGTAGGACGGATGCATTCACATTAGTTAGACACAGGCTACTTTATGAATGTATCCTGTCAAGATTCATTCGGTGCGGAAAAAAAAAATTGGAATTGAACAGAGGCTTGTAATGTGAATGTAGCTATGGTAACAGAGACTGGTGTCCAGATAATTTTTTTAACTGGAAGGATAAATTATAGAGCAATGATCTGGTCCTTCCTCCCCCATGAGAGATCGCTGTGAATATACGTTGTTGGCAAATAGACATTTTGAATAATGAGGTGCTCTGCAAGTGGCAGCCTGGTGCAGCAGGTCTGTGCATTGTGCATGTTGGGTTTTTTTCCCTGCTGTTTTTTTCTGAGATGAACTGAGTGCATTGTTTATCTGGGTCCTGGTGATAGTGCTACATGAGCCTGCTTTATTACAAGGAGATAGCTGTCAGAGTCCAGAGGAGCTCAAGGGGTGATACAGGGCAGTTAGCAGATGCTCTTATCCAGAGCGACATACAAGAAGTGCTGAACTTCTAGACAAGAAAGTCCTAGTGCCCACTGAACAAGTGACAGAATAACACTTGGTGTAATATTCTGTTGAAGTACCAGTACTCAAACAGCCAAAGAAAACAATTCAACCATACAAATGAGCTGACAAAGTACAACTAAATAGAAAAATAAAACTCCAACAGCTAACCCCAGACTAGACAGTACACGGCCTGGGTTAGTCAAGACCGATACGCGGTTAGACAGTGGGCAGGGAAGTGGGGGAGAGGTGCAGCTTGAAGAGGTGAGTCTTCAGTTTGTGCTTCAAGGTAGTCAGCAGTTCTGACCTCAATGGGAAAGTCATTCCACTGACAGACAGCAACCTTGAGCGGGCTGGGCAGGAATGAAGAGGAGGAGGGGCCAGGCAACCAGTAGTAGTAGTAGAGCATCGGGATCTAGCTGGCGTGTAGGGGTGGATCAATCTCTGGAGGTATGCTGGCCATAGCCCCTTGACAGCCTGGTAAGCAAGCACCAAGGTATTAAATTTGATGTGAGTTGCGATAGGTAGCCAGTGCAGGGTGGCAAGCAGAGGGGTAACGTGGGAGGAACAAGGGAGGTTGTAGACCAGTGTTCTGGATGAGCTGCAGGGGTCTGATGGCATATGCTGGAAGACCAGCAGGGAGAGTGTTGCAATAGTCTAAGCAGGAAAGGATCAGTGCTTGCACCAGGAGCTGAGTAGAGTAGGTGGTGAGGAAGGGGCAGACCCTTCAGATGTTGGAGAGGAGAAATGTACATGTCTAGGTCACTGCAGTGATGTTTGCTGGGAAGGAGAGTCTGTCATCAAACACCACCCCTAGGTTCTTCACACTGGGTGAAGGTGACAGAGATTTCCACCAGAGAGATGACTATGTCCAGGGGTGCAGATGATGGCACAAGAATGTAGATCACCTCCGTCTTGCCTGGGTTGAGCTTCAGGTGATTGTTGTCCATCCACCTCTGGATGTCACGCAGGCAAGCAGAGATGCAAGCAGAGACTTGTGTGTCAGAAGGAGGAAAAGAGAAACAATTGGGTGTCTTCAGCATAGCAGTGGTATGAGAGAACATGAGCAGAAATAACTGGGCTGAGAGACTGGGTGTAGAGGCAGAAGAGAAGCAGACCAAGGACTGAACCTTAAGGGACTCCAGTGGTAAGTGGGTGTGGTACTGATACCACCTGGAAAGAGTGACCGGAGAGGTAGAACTTCAACCAATCCAAGGCTGTCCCATGGAACCCCAGAGCTGATGGGGATGGCAGGAGGATTGGGTGATCAACAGTGTCAAATGCAGCAGAAAGGTCTAGGAGAATCAGAACTGAGGAGAGGGAGGCAGCACATACTGGATGAAGTGCCTCACTGACAGAGAGAAGCATGGTCTCCGTTGAGTGTCTGACTCAGAAGCCAGACTGGTGAGGATCCAGGAGGTTTTTCTGAGGGAGAAAAGAGGGGAGTTAGTTAGCAAACAACACATTCAAGCATCCTTGATGGGAAGGGGAGAAGAGAAGCCAGGTGGTCGTTCTGGATGACAGAGGAGTCTAGAGTGTTTTTTCCAAGCATAGGGGTGATGTGGGCCTGTTTAAAGGTGGAGGGAAATATCCAGAGGACAAGGAGGAGTTGACAAGGGAGGTGATGAATGGGAGAATGTCAGGAGTGATCATCTGGGCACAGGTGGTAAGATGGTGAGCGAGCAGAAGCTGGGAGACATCAGAAGTACAAAGAGGGGAAAAGCAGAGAGCAAGGGGGAAGAAACAGGGAGGGGGTGGGAAAGGGAAGCAAGAGTGATTGAGGGAGTTGCAGATGGCTACAATCTTTTCCTCACAAAAGACCGCAAAGTCCTCTGCAGTGATGGAGGACTGAGGTGCAGCTACTGGAGAGTTAAGAAGAGAAAACAGAAAAAAGGTGACAAGGGTTGGATATGGAGGAATGAATTTTGGAGTGATAAAACTTGATCTTAACTGATTTGAGTGAAGCTGTGAACTCAGCAAGAAGGGACTGGTAGTGAGACAGGTTGGCTGGGGCCCTGGATTTTATCCACTTCCTCTCTGCTGCTCATAGCCTGCTTCTGTTGGAGTGAAGTGTTTCAGACATCCAGGGACTAGGAGGGGAAGATCTTACTGGCCTGGAGACAAGAGGAGATAACGTGTCAAGTTATGAGGAGACCATAGAAGATGCAGCAGATTCAGTGGGAATATTGGGCAAGGCTTCAAAGTGGGGGAGGGAAGCAGTGACCAAGAAGGAGGGCGAGAGAGAGAGCAGAGGTTACAGTGAATTGTAACAGTGGGGGTGGGCAAGGAAGAGAGAAATTAAGTGGTGGCCAGGCAGATGGAGAGGGGTACCTGTGGGATCTGGGGCAGAGCAGTTTCTGAGGAAGTCCAGGTCTAGAAGGTTGCCAGCTTTATGGGTTGAAGGTGAGCGCAGCAGGGAGAGATCACAGGAGTGGAGTAGTGGAATGAAGGCAGCAGAGTGGGAAGCTTCTAGGTGAAGTTTCCCAGGAGCAGCAGTGGGGTGCCATCTTCTGGGAAGGAGCAAAGATGTCCAGTTCATCAAAGAACCATCCCACAGGGTCAGGAGGGCAATAAAACCACAACAAACAGGTCAACAGGAGAAGAGACTGAAAGTGAATGAAATTCAAAGGAGGTTATGGGAGAGGTGGAAGAGATGAAAACTTCCACAACTGAGAGTACCACCACCATGACAACCAGATGGTCAAGGGGTGTGGGAGAAGGAGGTGGAGAGGGCTGCAGGTGTTTTGGCATTTTCAGGTGAAATCCAGGTCTCAGTCAGTGCAAGGATGTGGAGGAACAGGAGGGAGGTGTAGGCCGAGATGACGTCAGCCTTCCATGTGGCGGACTGTCAGTTCCATAAACAAACGGTGATCCAGATGTTAGTGGAGGTAGCTGAAGTGTAGATGAAGCTGGAGAGCCATTGTCCTGGTGGGGGGTGGAAGCACCTTTTTTGGGTGAGACCACAAACAGGAATGGGGTTGAGAGACACAATAAAGAGGTAATGGGAGGGGTAGGAGAGGAGGAGAGATTTTGGGAAGGAGCTCGAAACTACACTAAAATCCCTGCTAATTAGCAAATGGGAAAACAGCTGATTGCTTGTGCAATCGAAACTGATGGGCGAGGCCCGTCTAATAGCTAAACAGGTGTAAATACAAGGTAATGGAGTAGCACATGTCTAGCAAGCAACAGATAAACTGAATATTCAACAGATACAAGCAACAGAAAAACACAACCAGCAAAACACAGGAAACTTGGCCTGCTCCAAAAGTGTTCCGTAGCTCCTGTAGCCAGCGATGAATGTGCTCAATGATGCCTTGGATGTAGGGTCAAAATGGGAAAAAAAGGGACATTAAATGGCAGTTTAAACTAGGGCTGGGCTAGATAAGCAAAATCTCCTGTCCGAATGTAGGTTCTTTCATATCCAGATAATGGACATCACAATATATCATGTTTTCTGTAAATTCAAAGAGTAAATCTAGTTTTATTAAACAGGAATGTAGCTTTTTCAGATTATCATTCTTCAGAAAAGATTAATGCATATAAACCTGGTACAAGTGCATGTTTTGCTAAGGTTGTAAAAAGTGGTAAAATCATTAGCCAACTCACCATTTAAAAAAAAACAAAAGTGAGTTACATGTTTGGATCGAAAATAATACTGAGAGAGTCCTTGTTTCACATTGGTATCCTGGTTTAATTATATGACTTGTTGATAATTTCTTAATAAACATGTTTACCTGTAATTTGACTGGAGGAAACGTCAGCCTCTACTCCACAGTGAATAACCACATTTGTGCTAACGTAGCCATAGCAGTGCCCAGCAGCCCATCACTTAGAACAGCAGCAGCACCTGCATCCCAACTGTCCAAATGATGAAAAATATTGCTGTAAAGAGTGATTTGCAGTACAGTATAATAGAGTAGAGCATAAAATGAAACAATAATGTTTTTCTATCGTCACACTATATATTTCGTCATAACTCACAGCCCTAGTTTAAACCATTCCTTCCATCAGTCGTCATGCAGAATGCATGGTCTCAGGCTAAAATTGATGAATTTCGAGCCTCTGCAAAATACCAAATATGGGGGATAAGAGCATAATGTGCTTCCATGAGACATGGCTACATGACATGGCAACTTATAATCCCCAATGTTGAGCCAGTAAAGGCCAAAGAAAACACCCCTTAACTTGAAGTTCCTCCTTGTCAACTTGGGGTAGTCATCTTAACTATGAGGTTTCTTCCCAGTTTATGGAGTGACATTATCATAATCATTACTGATGCCATCAGAAATAAACAAATTTTCACTTCTTACCTGTAAATGAGTTATGCGTACAACCCTGGTTCCAAAAAAGTTGGGAGGCTGTGTACAACAGGAATAAAAAACAGAATACAATGATTTTCAAATCCTTTTCAACCTATATTCAATTGAATATAAAGAAAAAGATATTTAATATTTAAACTGATCAATTATTGTTTTTTTTTTTGTTTAGGTTTTTTTTTTTTTTTTTTTGGGGGGGAGGTACTGTTCAAGAATGCTTTCAACAAATATACCATACATTTTTATTTTACTTAATATTTTATTGAAAGTTTAAAACTAACCTAAATATTTTGAGAGACTTGAGAGTAAGCATAATAAAATTTTAAAAGATGTTCAAATTCAGTGAGAGATACTGAAAATGTAAAAATTGTAAAATAATAACATGCTTAATGCTGAGAGTTGGTTGGATATGCATTGGATTCTCCGGTGTCTCGGGTGTCTCAGGTGTCTCTCTGTCCATGCTGGGGACGGACAGGAAGTGCTGGGACACTAAGAAGGAAGAACGGGGTGCTGAAAACACTGCTGGGAGATGGAGGAGGGGAATTCTCTGGAGGGATGAACGGTACGTCTAACAGGCATCCCGACTGAGATATTGGAGGCAGGAAATGTGGGCGTCGGTCTCTCCGGGTGTGACATGACTCCTTTCCTTCACGCTCACCGTCTAGTTCACTTCTGTTAGAGTTTGGAGACCCAGAAGCTTGCAGGTTCTTCCTGTTGGCAGAAGGACGATCGTCTGTTAAGACCAGGCTGTGAAAACTCTTGCTGATATCCTGCTCATCACTGCCTTTCTCGGAGGTCAGGATCTGTCTGATCTTCCTGCTCCATGTCTTTCTGTTGGCCCTCGGTGGTGTTTCAGCGGTTGCCACTGAGTGTGTGTCACTCGGTGTGAGAGGAGACATGATGGTCCTCCTGCTCATGTAAGTCTTTGATGGAGAATTTTGGTGTCTGATGATGTGGCATGTCTGAAATTTACATGTGAGATCATTGTTGGGGTTTAAACGTGACCCTGTTTGAGACTGGAAGTGAGAGAAGGTCTCTGTGTCTCTGAACAAGCAGCTTCCTCTTGTTCGCATCTCTTGGTGGGTCTCAGGTGGGTGGAGTTTCTGTGTCATGATATCAGGCATGAAATCTTTAAAAAGCAATCCTCTATTACTAGCTTCAGAAATTAGTGTGTTAGCTTTTGGTCCATGTTGAACCTTGTTGGTCTCATCAGCGTTCGCGTTATCAGGTCTCACAGCTCGCGCTCTGTGTAAAATGGAGCGTAAGCGGCGGTGAGGCGGCAGGCTGGCTGATAACCCCGTCAGCCCAATTGAGCGAAACAGCGGGGCAGGACGGAGAGGACATGGCACACACTTCCCTCCTTCTGACTCACAAGTGCGCCTGTCAAGTCCACTTCTGATTTCTGTCTCCAGTTTGGTGTTGGTGCTCCAGTAAGAGGTGTCAGAGATGAGCGGGAGGTCTGACTTGGGCTGAGACATGGTATGGACATGACAGTGGACCAGGAAACATCCAAGTTCCTGAAAAAAAAAGCAAAGAAGAATCAGTATATCAGCTTGACTTTACTAACACTTATACTAAACACTAATATTAAAACTAGCACATATGAATACTAACCCTAATACTAAGCCTAATACTTACACTCATACTAATGCTTAAATTAATACTCACATTAACATAAATACTAACACTTGTCCTAATATGAATACAAATCCAAACACTAACCCTAATACTTATATTGATAATAACACTATACTAATACTAATACAAATCCTAATGCTAACACAAATACCAACACAAACAATATCTCAAATACCAACACTAATACAGCACTAATACCATCTCAAATACCAACACTAATACTAACACAAATACCAACACTTGTACTAATACAAATCCTAATACTATCTATAGTACCAACACCAATACTTGTACTAATACTAATACTATCTGTAGTACCAACACAAATGCCAACACCAACAATATTACTAACAATATTACTAACACTAATAGTAACACAAATACCAACATCAATACCAACACAAATACTAACACTAATACCAACACTAACAGTAAAATGGGATGAATTCTCTCCACTACATTATCATGAAGTTTTTTTTAATGATATTGTCCCGTAGCTTGTTCCAGCCTCCTTTGATCTGCAGGTGAAACCTCAGGAGAGCCACAGTGAAGTTTATCATTTAAAATCAATAAAAATCCCCTTGTTTGGAAATCAGAGATCTCTTTTTTACTCACATGCTGATGTAGTAGCCAGAAAAGCAGTTTGTATGATAAAGACTTTTTTGCACAGTCCTGTGATAGTCCGAATGATAAAGACTGCAGGCTGGAAGAAACATTACAGAAGGACATCAGCTACAACTCTGTTACCGACAAAACAACAAGAGAAAGAACAAACCACACAAATAAATATAAATATATAAATAATGAGCTGCCCTGAGAGAGGACAGGAGCACTCACTAAAGGCCAGGAGAGTCCAGTTGAACTGACACCATGCAGTGGAAAAGGGCCGGGATGATTTTCCCTTTATTTTCCCTCAGAAAGTCAGAGGATGCTCTGGTCTGTCGTTACCATGGAGCCATCCAGGGTCGTGTCTCTGTTCCAACACTTGTGCATGCTCTGTACCTGTCTCTCAAAAATGTACACTCTCTTTCTGTTCACACACACACACACACACACAAACCGTGCTTGTCCTCTCTTCCACATGAAAGCTGGCCAACTGCTGGTTTTCCCTTCATCCCTGCCCTTCAATAAATTATAGAACAGGAAGCTCAGGCCAAATGGTCAGACTTGGCTGATGATCAAATCCAATCATGTGGGTAAACAGAAGCTGTTTCTTCCATGTCCACTGTGAGACGTCTTTCTCCAAAATCATGTCGTAATCATAACCCTCAAAGATCTGGCCAGGTTTCTTTTCTTTGAGTAGGCGTGAGTGCTGGGGCTTTTTCATTCACCATCTACTAGAAGAAGAAGAAGAAAAAGAAATGTTATTTTATTACTAAGGATTTATTTGACTACTACTAACACCACCACCAACAACAACAATAACAGCAGCAGCAACACCAACAACAAGAAGAAGACGTAGTTATTTTATTACTAATAATTTATTTTACTACTACCAACACCAATAACAACAACAGTAACTAGTCATGTTATTTTATTACTAAGAATGTATTTTACTACTATTAACACCACCACCAAGAAGTAGAAGAAGAAGAAATGTTATTTTATTACTAAGGATTTATTTGAGTACTACTAACACCACCAACAACAACAACAAGTAATGTTATTTTATTACTAAGAATTTATTTTACAAACACCAAGAACAAGAATGTTTTAATCAGATTTTATTATGATATATTTATTGGTAAATAATCCCAATATTATGCTGGTCTGATCAGTGCTGGTGATGGGAACACCAGGGCCCTATTCTCAGTGCTGAACAAAATACTATGCCCCCCGGACTCGTTTCCCTCTCATTTCTACTCCACAGAACACTGTAACTCTCTAATGACATTTTGTAATTCAAAAATAAGTAAGATCCACCAGCAACTGACCCCTCACTCATCCTGCAATCCGTCTCCTCTGGCTTCTCATGCCCCCCTCTTTCAACTGTTCTCAAGCTTCCAACTCCCCTCTCCTAATGTAATTTCTGACCTCATCCTGAAATCAAAAACATCCACCTGCCAGCTCGACCCACTGCCGACCTCTTTAGTCACTGCATGCCTTCCCTCTCTGTTGCCCCTGATAACTGCCATCATTCACTCCTCCCTAACCTCTGGTTCTGTTCCATCATTTCTCAAATCTGTGGCTGTGACTATTCTCAAGAAACCTGGTTCTGATCTGAACAACTTCAATAACCTTCGTCTGATTTCTAACCTACCATTTCTTTCAAAAATCTTGAAAAAAGTAGTGGCATCCCAGCTTCGTGCTCATCTCCATAATAACCTATATGAACAGTTCCAGTCTCTTACCTGCCCACGTCATAGCACAGAGACCGCTCTTCTATAGATCACCAACGACCTCCTGATGGCAGCTGATTCTGGACTATCATCCATTCTTATCCTCCTTGATCTGAGTGCGACCTTTGACACCATCTTCCACACTGTCCACTTCGACAAGCTAGCATAGTGTATTGGATTATCTGACACCCCTGGACTGGTTCAGTTCCTACCTCTCTGGCTGCACTCAGTTCATCCAGCTAAAGACATTCACATCCCAACCCTCTCCCCTGGTGTTCCCCAAGGCTCTGCCCTTGGTCCTATTCTATTTATCATTTATCTCCTTCCTCTTGGTCATATTTTCTGTAAATACAACATCCATTTCCACTGTTACACAGATGACACCCAGTTCTACCCCTCTTCTAAACCCACCTCCACCTTTCCGCCCCCCTCCCTCTGCGTCTGTTTACAGGGAGTCAAATCCTGGCTCTCCAACTTTCTCAAACTCAGTGATAAAACTGAGGTCCTCCTCACTGGTTCCAAATTCCCTCTCACTAAAACACTCCCATATTCACCATCCCCATTGACAACTCCTCTGTTTCCCCCTCCCCTCAGGTTAAGAGCCTGGGTGTTGTCCTTGACAGCTCTGTCATTCCAAACTCACGTTAATGTTACCCAGTCGGCCTACTTCCATCTTTGCAATATTAACTGCCTCCATCCCTCCCTTACTTCCAATAGCGCTGGCATCTTGGTCCACACTTTAGTCATGTCCTGCCTAGACTGCTGTAACTCCCTCTTCTTCAGTCTCCCCCACAAGTCCATCCATAAGCTCCAACTGGTCCAGAACTCAGCTGCTCGTATTGTCTCCAGAACTCCATCCAATCAGATCACTCCTGTTCAACAACTCCACTGGCTCTCTGTCAAATTTCGCATAGACTTTAAAATCCTGCTCCACATTTTCAAGGCCATCCACAACCTCGCACCCAAATCGTGGAAATTGGGGTCAGAAACGGAATTAGTGCTCAGAAACGGAATCTACACATTCTGACCTTTTCAAAACTTTTTTCGGAATTAAAATCCGTCAATTAGTTGGTGAGATATCGTTAGCATCGGGGGCTATATAGACAGCAGTAACAGTCACTACGGTGTGCTCTCTTGGTAAATAAAATGGTCTGCATATTACCGACAGGGCTTCCAGGTCAGGTGAGCAGTGCTGGACAACAATCCTGCTGTTGGTGCACCATTCTTTATGCACAAAAATGCAAAGTCCTCCTCCTCTGGTCTTGCCAGAGTTCTTGTCTCAGCCTGCAAGCTGCACGGTGGCATCCAGGATGAGAGGGTTCAGCCAGGTTTCAGTGATAATCATCATACAGCAGTTCCGTGTGTAGTTGTTCGTTGCTATACTGAGTTCCAACTCATCTATTTTGTGTGCTATGGATCTGGCGTTGGTGAGTAGTAGGCTTGGCAGTGGAGGTCTGTGTGGTAGTTTCCTAAGCCGGGCTAGCAGACCCGACCGGCATCCTCACTTCTGCTTTCTCTCCCGTCGCTGCCTTCGTCGCCTGCCGCTACCGACAACAATCCACGGAGCACCCAGAGGTCTGGCTATATCCTCCGGAATGTTATAAGCCTCCTGGAAGGCTCTCGTAATGGCTGTGTTGTATCATAGTCCTATCTTGATTAGTTCAGTATGGCTATACTTGTTCGTAAGACCTTGACATGGGAACATTACGAAAAACACAAACGAAAAACATAAATATACACCAACAGGAGAGCTAGAAGCCGCTGCACAATTGCACGCCGCCATCTTCAGTTTCATGTAGACAATTGAGTTTCAAGTATGATATCGAAGTCTGAGCTTTCAAGTGCCTAGCAAACCTGTTCACAGGACAATAATGTGCAGAGTGGTGCTGTAGCAGCAGGATCATTGACTCTCACTGTTCTCCTGATTTAGAGGTTCTGGCAGTCTCGTGCAGACCTATTTATCTTCCAAGGGAGTTCACGGTAGTCATTGTGTTTGCCGTTTACATCTCACCTGATGCTAACGTTAACACGGCCCTTAGCGTCTTGCTAGCCTGCATAAATAAACAGCTGCTGGCCCACCCGGATAGTGTATGTATTGTTGCTGGGGACTTTAATCAGGCAAGTTTAAAGACTGTGCTTCCAAAGTTTATCCAGTACGTGAAGTGTGCCACCAGAGGGGAAAATACTTTAGACCATGTTTATTCAAACATAAAGCATGCGTACAGAGTCACTCCCCTCCCCCATCTTGCTGGATCTGACCATCTTTGCCTGGCCCTCACCCCCACCTACACCCCCATGCTGAGACAGACAAAGACACACCGGAAAACAATTCAAACCTGGCCTGAGGGAGCCCTCTCTCAGCTACAGGACTGCTTCTCTCATACGGAATGGGAGTTATTTTCCAGCCATAACCTGCAGGAGTACACTGACACCGTACTCTCTTACATTAAGTACTGTGTCGACACTGTCACCACCTACAAAAGGATCAGGGTTTATCCAAA
>JAOBAM010000018.1:12791601-12802035 GCA_025212355.1 Notarius kessleri
AGGAAACCCACGCAGACACGGGGAGAACATGCAAACTCCACACAGAAAGGCCCTCGCTGGCCGCTGGGTTCGAACCCAGAACCTTCTTGCTGTGAGGCGACCGTGCTAACCACTACACCACCGTGAAGAAGAGACGTCTATTTATCGTTAATGGAAAGAGTCTCTAGTGTCAGCACTTTGCAACACTCAGACGTAAAACTGGAACTTTAAGTCTTCAAGAAGAAAGACTTTGTGATGTCTTGGTAGCATGACACGCTGTGTTTATTCGTCTTAGTCATTAGAGAGAGAGAGAAACAATCTAGTGAGGGAATGACTTTAGTGACGCCATTACATAAGGTGATTCCAATCGCCGACTAACTCTTTGGTGTAAGAGGAACAAAACCGTACAGGATGTGCTATTACTGGGAAAAAAATAAAAATAATCAACTCCGGGGTTGTAACAGTAACTTTATCAAATCACATCACCCCATTATTGATTATTTTCCTATCACAGCACACCAACCCTGTGCCTGAAATCACTCACGACATAGTGAGTTTGCCATTTTGTCGTGCTGTTCGAATGTATAGCGAGAATTATTACAGCCACCGTGAAAAGTAGTGTCGCCATCACTGATAGTCACTAACCGAGCAACATATCCCATCATGCATTGCGGTCGTGCTGAGAAGAGAAAAAAAAAAAAGTTGGGGGTTGAATGGACGGAGGAAGAAACACATTATAAACGGACATTCAAGTAAAGAGAAAATAAGCTAAAATAGAATAAGACACATTGAATGAAAGTGCAGAGCGAGGAATGAATCCAAAGCCTCAAATTTGATTTAATAAAAGGCAGCGGCAAAGAAGGAAGGACTCAGCCTCGATTTCAAAGAACTGAAAGATGCAGCAGAGACAAAGTACTTTTTGTATGTAGGAAATACGCTCAGTATAACATGTAGGTATTGTTTTGAAAACCCGCCAGCTGACTGATCTGGCACGTTTTAATTATGCGACAGTAATGACGTGAATAACAGTGCGGCGGAGTAGTAACCGGAAGCGTTTTCCTCCCCCTCTTCCTTCTTCCTTTTACCAATGAGCTCATTGTATAGTCCTCTATATAGATAGCGAGCAGTGAATGAGTGAGTGATTTCGGACACAGCCCATTTAACCCTTATCTCACTCATCAACATATTTAACAGTCTGTCCATTTCTGCAAATCATTCTGCAAGACTTTACGGTCTAGATTAGAAGAGCATTCAAAATCCTTAAACGGCACATGAGGCCTGGGAAGTAATTTCTCAGACTATGTAAAGCTTTCTCAAGGAATAAAGTTTATCGGTCCTCCAGATCACATTACATGTTCTAGTCGTGATTGGAAACATAATGCCTTCAACATTACACGCGTCCAGCCGTCTTGCCCGAGAAATATTCTTGAGGACCACTTTCAAATTAAAGCATGTGAGCAGATGTGAGATTTGAACCCGAATTACCTCACACTGTCTCCTCTGCTGTTAGTGTTTCAGAGGCTACTTGGCTGAGCCCATAGTTTCTAGCTTCCTTTTTTTTTTTTTTTTAAATACTTACCTGAATGTTGACAAAAACACCATGGTAGGTCTCATACAGCACTTTATTTCCTTTTGCTTGCAGCGGAAACTCAAAGGGGATTTCAGTTTTGCCTCCTGGCACCTTGCCTGGTTTGGCTACTTCGATGTTACTGCTGATCAGCTGAATGGGCTGTGGAGAGCAGAGAAACGTTAACCAAAGCAAGAATGCTTACTCAACCCCACCTCTCATTTTAACTGTCTTTCCTATAGACTAACCAGCATACATTTCCATGACAATAGTCCGCTATGAAATTAAAAAAAAAAAAAAAGCTGGATACCACAAGATATACATGTTGAGATGAAGGAGCCTTTCATGCAGTAGTTGATACTTCTCCACATTTCTGTCCAATCATTTTTACCATATTCCAAAGGATATTTCTACACACGTAGCAACTGTCTGTCTGTCTGTGCTCGAGCGGCAGCTACAATTAAATTATCAACACCTTAACGATCTTTTGGCCGTTGCAAAAGTACAAAAAGACTTTCAATACGTAAATTGTGCATGAATAATTACTCAAACTTTCACTGGGGGAGGGAGAGTCAATTCCTGATTCCTTAGCGTATTGGATCACGTGACACCGTTCCACAATTATTGACACCTTTATCCACAGTTATTGACATCCAGATGATTATTAAAAAAAAAAAAAATCCAATAACGCAAGCCTGCAAGATGTGAGTGGTATTGAGCAGAAGACAGTTGAGAATTACTCCATTTGCAGCACAAAATTCCGCTGTCGCGAGGGAGATGTGGGTGGAATGTCCATCAGCAAAGAGAATGAATGCGTGTTCTCTTTCACAAACTTGACAAAATGTTTCAGAAAGTCAAACAACAAGTCACTGTCCATCCACCCCATTGTCAGGATGACCATAAATGGCTTCTGGGAAATCTGACAAACCAAAATTCCTGAATCTCCGGCCGGGGAAGACAATTAAAGGAGGCAAGTAATCCCCTAAGGTGCTGAAGCATGCCATAACTGCGATTTGACACTTTGTGTTGGAAACAACTTGGTACACGTGTCGTGAAGATACAGACGTTAACACGGATTACTTGTAACGCAAAGGGGAAATCCACTCTCATCTGCGTTGAAAATGCACCTGGGATTGTTAATAAGATTCTGAACATCCGGTACCTCCTTCTCCAAAAATGAATTAAGGCCCTTGTACCAACCCTGAAGCATTTCAGAACTGATGGAGGCTTGTTCTCTCTCAAGAAGTTGCGGAACCCATTCCGTTATCTCTGGATGCCTTGTGCGAAATGGGTAAAACCATCCTTTGCCTGGCAGATTGTTGGTGAATGGTGTTTTCCTCCCATCGACACATAACAGTTGTAAAAGTCACCTAATTCCACAGGGTGTCGATAACGGTGGACACCGGTGAAAGTGATCACGATTATTGACTTCTCAAACGCGTGCGTTTAGATACAAAACAGCGACTGTCAAATGAAAGAGTAAGAAACAAAGCAGGTTGACAAGGAGATCATGAAATATCAGTGAATCTGATAAGTAAAAACATGTCCATGATCTTTCCACCATGCTTACCTGCGATGATAACGTCCGGGTTTTGCTGAAGTGCTAAAACAAGCTGTGTTATCAGATGACAAGCTCAAAGGGCGAGGCAGGTCTTCCAGTTGATTAATTAACCAGTAATAACTGCTGTAACTGAAACTCACCTTTGTAAAATTGGTTTTTAGAGGTAAATCTGAAAAGGTGTCGATAATTATACCCGCCGCTCTAGTTGTCATTTTTTGCACTGTCATTGTTGTCTGCGCTTTATGCTGTTATTTGTAGTCCTGTGATGTTAACGTAGCACCATCATTGTTTCATTTTAACCGTGCGCTGTACCAACTGTATATGGTTGAAACGACAATGAAAAAAAGCCTTGACCTTGATAGTATAGCAGTGATTTCAGGATGCAATGTGACTGCTTACCTTGACCGAGTTGTAAAAAGCTTCAAAGACTCCAACGCTCTTGGAGCTGAGCTGTAAGTTAACAAGACCCTCCATGGTGAGGGTGATTCCCTGATGTTGCACAGCTTCCTTACTGGTGATCACCACCACTCCAGCCAGGACCTCCTAAAACAGGATGGGGACAAGATTCAAGATATGTGCATAATAAAGATCTACGGGTAACTGTAGTGCCTCTTTCAACAATATGAGCTTTTACATCCTGGTAGTGAGTTCTTTATCAGCTGCTCTAATAGAAAATCAGTTGCCTACATTAGATAGGCTCACATTCATGTTCTAACTCACAAATTCATAACTGTCAGATTTCTAACATTCCAAGTTGTGTGTCTTCATGAGCACATCATGTTTCTTATATGAAACGTTAAAAGCTGCCATTATAATGTCTCCCTCCATCGGAGCTACAGAAACACCCCCCTCCCAAAGGTTCAACTTAATTCAGAAAAATGCATATGAATATCACGTTAAGTGTAACGTTACCCCTTCATGATACACTTTGTTCGCACGCTTCAGCCTTAAATCCAAGCTGGCACTCATTTTCTCAAACACTCGTGTTTTCTGCAGCGTCTCTTCCGGGTTATCAGAACCACGTGATTATTTTCTGTCACATGACTCGGTTTGTGACCGCGCGCGCTGCTCAGTCAGAGTCTGCGCAGCAACACAGCGGTGCGTTTACTGAGAACAAATCATATAAAATTAAAATAAACAAGCGGAGAACGAAGCTAAAGAGAGCCTCGCAAAATAAAATAGGAAAAGAAAAGGACAAAGAGAGATAGAAAACCTGACAAACTAGAAAGTCATGATAGGGAATTCTGCCTCTTTTCGCTGAGTCGGTTCATTTGACTCGGCACGCCGACACGAACCGACTCTTTTGGATCCCAAACGGCTCATTGTATCTTTTCTGTACTGTACTGTACTGTACTGCTCATTGCTTATGGCCTTTTTTTTTTTTTTTTTGTCCAGTTTGCTATATTTTCTTTATGATTGTGATTTTTCTTCTTTGAGTAACTGAAATGATTACATTAAATCCTAATCTACATTTTAAATGAATAAAATAACATGACTTTGCATTGCATTGGTAAAGTCTATTTAAAATAATAATAATAATAATAAACCAGTGAGGCACTATAAATGTGCGTTGACAAATCCTGTGAACATCTTCGCATTAATGTTATTGTGTCTGTGCTTCATTAAGAAGATTCATTACCATTTATTCTAATGACTAATCACCTGCCTGAATACACTGACTAACACAAGCAGCAGGGTAGTGGATTTTCTGTTATTCACTCAGATAGTCATGCTAACAATCAGCTCAGATGAGAGGAGTGGAAGGATTTCTGTGGAACTCTTTTTTTTAATGAAATTAATCTGTAAGAGTAACCACATTGTCTGTCTGGTTGGACAAGACATCCAGTATGATTAAACCAATTTCTCTGCTGTAGCCTACTCGGTATTCAAATCAGGAGGCTCAGACTGTATAAAGAGTTTGTAAGTTTTAAATAATATGGTAATATTGTTTTGGAGCAGTGCATGAAAATATGTCATGTGCTTTTCAGATCTTTGGTCAGAACAAGATCCAGATGATTTTATACGATAAAATTGTAATAAATTGATTAAACTATTTGCCCTAAAATACAGAAGCCCGTTTCTGCCATCTGAAAAAAAAAAAAAAAATCACATAGGCTAGGATGTCGTGATAATAATAATGTCTCATATCTCATTATTGTGAGATAAGCAGTTATTAATTATCTAACGAAATACTGTTTAATAATTAGAAGTAATTATGACCTAGTCAGAGGTCATTAGTCATGATTAATAGGATTTCATTACAGTAATAATTGTGAAAATTATGAGATACTGCTAAATAATTATGAGATACTTTTTCTGCAGTAACATGCGAGTTTCCAATACAGGGGATCAATAAACTATCTTATGAGGTCATAAATGAGATATTAAGTCGTTATTATGAGAAAGCTTCTCATTATTATATTATATTATATTATATTATATTATAGTGGCGGAAAAGGCTTCGAGACTAAAGCTACCGGTTGCCCTGGCCGTCTCCTTAAGCTTAGCCACGCCCTTCGAAATGTAAAATTGATTGGCAGTTTCTACGGCAACTCCAGGAACGTGTCTACGTCATGAGGTCATCCGGGAACTTCGCGGTTTGATTGACAGTCGTCATGGTAACGTTCTTACTCGGCTTCCATTTTGTTCCTTACTTTTTCTTCCGTGAAACATTTGAGGACTGATTGCCGTTGTGGATATTAATCGACTCTGATATATCAATCCGTTTGGGATATCGAGCGGAGGCCGGACTGCGTTTTATTCCGAGTGAAGCGGGGCAGTGGAGCTGGATTCGAGCGGCTGAAGCGGTTGGTCATGTCTGAGGTCCGCCGGGCCGGTCCGCTGCGCAGGTTTGGAACGCGCGCCATTTTGTAAAATTTACACAAAAAAGGAAGAAGTAGCTGGATGATGATGAGATCTCCCCCAAGAGACGCAGCCAGCTCGCCGTCGGTTGATATGTTATTTTCGGTAATTATGAGTTTGAAATCCGTGCGTCTTGTAGCATTATTACGCGACGCGCGTCACTGACAGCTTCTCGGCGAGGGTCAAAATGTAGCTGTGTTTCTCATCGGATAAGTTTGTGTTGACGGAGCGGCGCTGTTGATTTGGAAAAGGAGTTGACACAAAGTCAGTCAGACGACTCAGGGCTGAAGCTTCATCGAACTATTTAATATACAGGATTTGGTGAAGAGTATTTTAAACGTATAAGGATAATTTTTCCTCTCCTCTACAGAGGGACACGTAGCAACAAGGTAAGTTGTGCTGCATGAGTGATGAGGAGCTAAAGGATGTTAGCAGGCTGTGGTAGCTCACTCACTCACTCACCTCACTCACTCACTGATTCCGATACACCGAGAACAAGCAGAGAGCTAATGGGTTTGTGCTACCGGGCGGATCAATAACTCTTCGATGTGTTTGTCAGGATTATTTCGAAATTATAATTTAGCGCTAAATAAATAAATAAATAAATAAACAAACGTATCGTATCGGTTTATATATCAGTGTAGTTGCTTTTTATTATTATTATTAATTAAATTTTCCTCACAGGCCAAGATTTTGGCAACATTCTTTAGCTTAGCTAGCGTTAGCAAGCACAAAACAGCCAGCTAATTATAAGATTTAGCAAGTACTTTGACTGACTGACTGACTTTTTTTTTTTTGTTTGTTTCATTGTGATGAAATAGAGTAATAATAATAATTAATATTATTCGAGACTCGTTTTGGCTTCGGTGGAAGTTTGTCGCTTTTCTTTGCGTTAGCCTTTTGAGCGCGGCACTTTAGCAAGCTGGCTAAGTGTGTTAGCTAGCGCGGACTAGCTGAAGCGGGGTTTTTAGCCGGAGCTAGTCATGCTACCTGTGTGACAGCTTTTCCTGGGCACTCACGGTAGACTGACGCTCTCGTTTATTTCCAGCCCCGAACCCGAACCAGGTCAGTAATCCTTTCGTGTCATTATTTGGTGACGATATTAATGCAGTAAAACAGCTTGGAAGACGCCAAAGTTAAAGGGAGTTTGGTGGTTGCAGGCTAGCGTTAACAACCTTGCCCATTCTGTGCTGTCCGGATCTCGGCGTATTTTTGAGCGCTGCTTTTTAAATATATGTATATTTGTATATAAACAGACTATAGGGTAATTTAAATATCGATGTGTCTGTGACTATCTTGTGCTTGTGCGTTAACTATTAATGAGTGTGAATGATGCGATGCTGGAGTAAACGTTGCTTTGGCTAACATCTGTGTGCAGCAGGTAGTCCATTTCAATTGTGCTTTGGTTCAGTTAAGATGGATGATGATTATGATGATGATGATAGTACTTGATGATGATAAATGGAGCTTAAAGAGTCTTTAGTTCTTAATGTTGTCCTTGTTGCGCTTCATGACCGCACTCCTGTGTTTTTGTTTACATCTGGATCAATGCATACATCAAACTGGAGGTCTGTAAATGACCAGTCGTTGTATTACTGATCCATCACTTCTTTCTTCCACATTTCAGAGCTGCTGATGCTCCTAGACCTGGCTTGTTTTTCATCCATAGGAAGTTTTGTCTGCTAATTTGCTCTCGAACTGTGAAAGTCCAGTGTAAAGACATTCCATTCCATTCCATTCCATTCCTACAGGGATACAGGGTTAATATCTATTGCATAACGCTTATATGTGTTGCATAACCCACATCTTCCCTAACTAAGTCAGGTTTGTTGTGTAGAAAGTTGCACATGCAAACCGGCGTTCCTTAAAACGTTTCCAGTTACACACATGCCCATCATCCGGCTACTTCTAAAATATTCCTTCGTATTTCTGTCTTGATGCGTTAGCCTGGTTTAATAAATGGCCCTTTTCATATTCCTTGCAGATCCACACCAATGATCGTGCAAGTTGAAGAGAAATCCGAACATCGACCGTTGAAAGACCCTGCTGAGGCACCAGGGCTTTTCTCCCATAGATACAACTTCAAAGTTGGTTCAGGTAACCTGGATTTGTCTCATTTATTAATTTCTTTTTTATTTTTACTAAAGTAAGTCTTTAACAGGAAACGACGAGAGAGGCCTTTTGTATGTTGCTGTGAAAACGCCTTCTTGGAGGGAGTTAGAAGGAAATATTGTGATTTTTTTTTTTTTCCCCTCTCTCTCTTCTTCTGTTGTAGTGAGCTGTGGTTTGCAGATGGACTCCTCTGCCAGGATGATATGAGATTTGCCAGAGGACGATGCATACAGGTTAGCTCTTCTTCCTTTTGGTCCGTTTCACGGCGTCTTGGTCGCTAATACAGGGATGGGTTTGCGAGGAGCATCTGTGCATATTTGCCTCGCCTTTTGTTATTAGACGCTGAGAAGTATGCAGAAGAAAGATAGCTGGTGAAAGGACTCGATGACCACTCGGATTAAGTTAAGTTTGTGTCTGTAGAACGGGATCCGATCCATGTGTGATTGTGATCTGTGCAATCACAGCGGGATCCTCAGGGGTTTATATCGCATCTCGAGAAGAGGTTTCTTTTGTACGCCCAAAGCTGAGCATGTATTTGCCAGCCTTTTATTATAAGTGTGTGTTGGTGCTTGAGAGAGTTGTTAGGAACATGATGCCAGGTTTCTTGTGTTCAGATGAATCTGTGCCACTCAGTGCGCTGTGGAGGCATTCAGAGATGCAGCCCTAGCCATGCTGGACTTCCTGAGCGTTATTTAAAAAAAAAAAAATCTCCTGGAGACTATCCAGCTTATCAGACTAGAAATGTCTCTTAGATTAGTAAAAGAGCTGTGAGCGCTGCTTATTTGTGATCAGGGGGGTCATTTCTACCAGAAGAGTAAATCAGCTCTGCATGAAGATCTCTATTTAGGGCAAACGCACTCCTCAACTATAAATGTTTAAAAATATAGGCCATGCTCCCTCCTGGCAGCTGCCGCACATTTTCTGCTCCTGTCTCCAGGGTCAGCTATCCCGAGTTCCTTTCTCGGAGAAACTGATTCCGGGTTCCTAACCCGTGAGCTTTTCTGTCAGCAAATACTGTGTTAAACTGTGCTGGGAAATGTGTCAAAGTGCAATGCAATTTCATGCCTGTTACCCGTTTTCCTATTGGTTCGTGCGCCGGCGCTTTGCCCTAGCAACAAAAGTGGGTTATTTGCATACGCTTTCCTGATTGGCTCCCGCTCCTGCGCGCCAGCCAGTGGCGCTCCGTCTTCCTGGTGGTAGGCTATGCTAATGAGGCACTGTTGCTGGGGGTTGAGAGGCGCCGGTTGCCAGTGTGCTTCTGGTGCATTGTGACTGCCTGGTGAGAGACGGTGATAAATGAGGACTTAATGATCTGCACAATTCCCTTTCACTGCAGACACGTTCAGTGTTTCAAAATGCCGCTCTAGACAACGTACGCCAGTGTGTGTGTGTGGCTATGTTAAATCGAGCAGGCGAAATCAGATTGTTCCAGACCGACAACAGGCGGTCGGTCGGTCGGTGAAGTTCTTGTTTTGTTTCATTGTTTGCTTTGCGTGGTTCCTTGCCGAATCCCTGTGCACTCAGCTGAAATGCAGGCAGATCATTCTGCGCTCCTCTTCTTATGAACAATGTACGGTTTCGGGGTGGGTGACATTGAGGTTTAATAAAGTGGTTCAACAGATGATCACCTCTGAATGCCAGGTGACTTACTGTTAACGTCTGTGTGTATGGCCACGCCGTCTCATTTGTCTGATACAGTGAGCTTCAATAATGTAATACTGTAGGGATGGTTTGAGCTATGGGCGTGTGTGTTGGAGAGATGGGAAGCGTAGTTCTCGAACACCACTGGAAGTGTGTGTGTGTGTGTGTGTTCGTTCCAAGTATAGATCCTGTGGTACTGTTGTTGAGCTCTTCGGTTTGGAGAGTGATGGAGAACCAGCTGAGTCATATACACACACACACACACACACACACATTGCTCCAGTTGCGCTTGTTCTCTCCCTCTTGTTATACAATGGCACCTGGCAAAAGAGTGTTGGGCTGAGATTGTGTGACTTCTGTTGGAGAAGCTACTGCTTATGCTGTTCACAGAGACTGTACTGTCTGCCTCTAATATCCTGACCAAGGGGATACAAAATTATGCACACATTTTGAAGATTAACTTTATATGCTAAACATGTCAGTGTGCAATACTGTATCAGTCTTATGTAAGCAAGCATCCAGTGTTGTTTCTTGATTTTACATTCAGACCAGGCGACATGTTTCTACAAAGCTCGTCACATTAGCTCATTAGAGTATAGGAGAGTATCGAATTGATTTAAAAAAAGGTCTAAAAATGATCCACAGAGGTCCCCCCCCCTTCATTTCACTCATTTAAGTAGAGCCTTTGTCGAATCACACAGGCTTAATTCTC
>JAOBAM010000018.1:14833888-14844820 GCA_025212355.1 Notarius kessleri
CGCCCTGATTGGTTCAGAAAACATGAATGACAAATGTTGTGAACTTGAATGGCTTCCGAAGTATGAATTTGGCCCTAGATATTATAAACAAGCAATCGTATGGTTCCTCGTAAAATTAAGGATCAATTTCACTCGTGATTTCAAAGTTTTGAAATTGCCCTCGTCGCTTCATGACTGGGGCAATTTTCAAAATTTCGAAATCACTCGTGAAATTAATCCTTAATTTTACTCAGCCCCATACGATTACCTATACTAATGTTACATTCACACTAGTTCTTGCTGTCTTCAGTTTGAATAATGTTAGCTTGCTACTTGTTTTTACAACTATATTCATTGTGCTCTTGAAGCAGGTAAAAGTTGGTTTATGTTGTAGTTACAGTTGTAGTTAATTGGATTTGGGCATGTTTCATGCATGATGATGCCAGGTAATGCTAATATCCAGTGACTTTGGCCAGTGTGTGCAATAAGCATCATGGGAGCTGTATAACGTTGAAACTGCCACTTTAATGGAACTTTAAAATCATTTCTTAACATATATTTACATTCAAAAACTTGTGCTGCTGTTATTTTTAATACTGGTGTAGTTTGGTTTCTAAAAGTACCATTAGACTGTGTATTTCACTCAGTATTAATGTTGGGCGTTGAGACAAATTTGCTAACTTTAATGTCAAAATGGCACAGGCAGCTAATTTACATGGCACAAATACAGCGGGGAGATGTTTTTTCAAAAGTATTATTGCTCATCTTGCAAGATAGAAATGTAACTTGTGAGATATTTTATGTAGTTGTGTGCCATTTTATTAGCATTTAGTTTGTACTAGGTATTATTAAAGAGCCTGGCTAGAACTACTAATTATTCAGCATCATGAGGCGGGAATGTTTTTTTTGTTCTTCTTGCTAACTATCTAACTTTGCTGTATAGCTAACGAAGATGTACCTCATATAGCTATGACTAGCTTAATCCAATTATTTCCCATGGCAGCATTCCTTTTAATAAAAATGCATTTCAGAAAATACAGTACAGATTTGTAAGAATGTTGGTGTATGAATGTGAATAAAATTTTTATGTTGGGGGGGGATGAGCTGTGACATCAACTAATGCTTTCTGTAAAAATATACTGTTAAAGAGGCTGCTATCTGTCTAAATGTTAACATTTTATTAATTTATTATGCAGCAAATGGACCAATCTGAAGATGATCCTCAGTCAGTGATTCCTGAGTCCTTGGATGATCAGATCTACATCAATCCAAGATACAAAGTTTTGAAATTAGTGAAATGTAGAAGGTGTGTTTGTGTCATGTTGCCTAATGAAATTGGAAAAGTAACTGTTTTGTCCTACGTTGGACATTTTTCTTTATTATTGCTGAAATTCTATGAAATTAAATTCTATGAATTTATATGTTATATTCTGCAGTTTGATTTCTGTGAATCTTATTGTGGGTTATTCTGTGAATCTAATTGTTAATCCTTCATGATAATAAATGTGTTGAAGTCATAAATCGTGTATTATTGTCATTACCTAATTTTGTGTCACATAACACTTTTTTTGTTGTTTGTTGGGTTTTAGGCATTTTTTTTTTAACAAAATATGTGTAGCCAGGGACAGCACATAATTTGTTAATATTACACATCTACACATTTTCGTGTTAACCTTCCTGATGTATTCACTATTTTAAAATAACTTATACAATGAATGTGTCAAAATTAACACAACAAGCACTGAACCAACACTTACCCATTGATGTGTAAGAATTTAACACAGTTTGTGTCAGTTTTAACAGCTCCTTTTTAAAAATGTATGCAAATACATACATGTATGAGTGCAGAAGTGTGCATGTGAAACTATGAGGACAAAAAAATGTTTTCTCTTGCTTTAGCATTGTTTGTATTTTTTGAGTATACACCCACAATTTAATTTGCGATATTCTGGAATTCTTTAAATTGTAAAATAGAGGTACTTTTTTTATTCAAAAACTAAAATGAATGACTTAAAAGTGAATATTAATGTAAAAAAAATGGACACAAATGTGTAATCATAGTGTAGGCCACAACACGTACATGCAGTAAGCGGAGTTCCTCATTGCTTTGAATGACATCCTTGATGCTATTTCCCACTGCACTGATGACACGGTCAATTACATGTACCACTCCATTTGTGGACACCTGGTTGGCATGAATGATCCTGGCACAGTTAACTGTCACAACCTGCAGACCACAGAACAACAATCAGACAAACATATGTTGAACAATCCTGACCAAAATGGTTTTTGGTCTCTTTTGTTCAACACTTATAAAAAAAATAAAATAAAATAAAAACACACCTAAATATTTCTAACAAATGTAACAAGTAAAAAAGAAAAGAAATATAAAGATAGATACACCATATACACCTATACAATGTATAATTTAATAATTACAGTATAGCACTGCAGCACAAGAAGAATATTATGTATTAGAAGGATGCTTGAATTACACATTTGTAGAAAAAGTATATAGGGTGCCATCTGTTTCAAAAATAATGGATATTTTAAATCATGTAAGGTTTTCCCAAAGAACAAATTATGGATATCTCAGGGTTTTTAAAATGTGTCACTGAATAATAAGCATGAATAAAAGGCTGCATTAATTTTCATAACTGATAAAATAATATTCATTATGAAACAACTGATTTCTCTTCAGATTTGTCTCTACTCTTTCAACAAACAGAACAACAACATATTGTGCTCTTTGCATGGTGTTTATTTTGATACGTACTCCATTAGAATAGTGGTTGATGTGTAGTCCCTGTTTGTTGTACGTCGACTGCAGGGTCATGTCATTCTTCAGATCTTTTGTAAGGAAACGTTTGTTGACCATGTGGTAACGCAAAGTGTTGTATAACTCTTTCTGTGCGTTGTTCACGAGGGCATTTCTAGCGGTCTGCATAATAGAAAATAAATTTCATCAACATTATCAATGTTAATGTTAACAGAGTAAAAATGGACTAGAATACAGCTGACTGAAAGATTAAAGTAAATGTTGACTAAAGACATTTGTATATATAATAAGACTTTTGTCTTATTATATATACATATATAATATATATATGTTATATATATTAAAGGGGAAATTAAAATAAAAAGTATTACAAGATGAAACCTATCTGCTTTAATACATACAACATCTAATTGTTCCCAGGCATCATTGCTAGGAGCAAATATAGTATAAGAGCCAGCTCCATCAAGCTCCTCTCTGAGCTTGGACAGGTCAGAATACTGCTGTGTGATGTCCAGTTTCAGCAGACCCAACGTGCCATAGATGGTATCAATAGGAATAGCTGGAGAAAGTAAAATGCAGACAGAAGGAGAAAAAATATTTAATTTAAGCAATTTTATTCACATTACACTTTTTTTTTGGTAATACAACATCATCATCATCATGTCTTCCCTCTTGGCACATGATCGGCCTTGGGGCGCAGCTGTTTTAGGCCTGTAAACCTGCTCTCCAACAGCTGCATAAAGTCATCTTTTATCATCATCATCTGCTGTCTATCAACCCCTAAAAGATCTTCTACCTTTTTCCAACTCCTCCTTTTGTCAAACAGCACAATTTTTTGTAAGGCATCATTAGGCATTCTGCAGATGTGTGCAGTGTATTTGAGATACTGTATATGACATGTATCCTCAATTCACTGTGACTGGGTTATTTCATACAACTTTGTATTAGAGATCTTGAACCCCCAGTCCAGTTCCCCTTCTACTAGGGATGAAAAGTCAACAATTTGAACAGCTGTTCAAATTGGCTTAGATTTTTTTTTCTGTCTTCATAGAGTTAATGTCACTCATGTAACCAACTTACTTTGGGTTCTAATTTTCTGAAACAACTCTTATTGGAAAATCACTAGCAAAAGAAAGTGTGTGCTTTGGATCAGAGTTTTCATGTAATATGCATGAACTGCTGCAAACAGTCCACAGTTCACTGTGGAATTTGGTAAAACATTACATTCTACTTTTGACTTTTATAAGTATTCTGAACGATATGCATAAACTGCTATCATTACACACTGAAATCACACCAAACTTAAAGTGCTAGTCTTACGAAAATGACATCACCCCTGTGTGGCAGCGAGGGTGTGGTTGAGTGTCGGCTGTGAATGGTGAGGAGTTAGGCCGAACCAGCAGGTAACACCTGTGTTTAATTACTGTGTCTATTAACGTGGGTCTCTGTGTGTCTTTCAGTTGGCCAGAAATGAGACACAGAGCTGTGTTCTCCAATACATGTGGTGTGTGTATGAGAAGTCACTGAAAAGTGAAAATAGAAAAATAATAAAATGCATTTTGAACTGTCGTGCCTTTCTCCCAGTTCCTCATTGCCTTAGCATAAAAAATTATTACACTAGTGCCAAAACCCAGGAGTGAGGAACAAATGCTGCCATTAACCAGTCAGGGAGCTCCTCCAGACACTCACCAATGACCTTCAGCGCCGGCACTAAGACCTCATCATGCTGTCCTTCGAACAGGGGAAGTACTTCCGGGCCCTACTTGAGCCAAAGGTGGAGGACCGACAGGTGATCCGGAGCCTGGTCCAGTCAGCGGGTACTCCAGCAGTCACTCCTGTGGCCAGTGTTCCTGTTCAGCTGGTCAAGATGAGGCCGCAGGACAAACCAGAAGCCTTCATTGAGCTGTGTGTTGCGGAGGTGAGCTCATGGCTAACCTCACAGTGAGTGGCCTGGCTATTGCTGCTCCTTTCGAGGGAAGCCCAGCTCACAGCTTGGCAGCGTCCGGCCACCAGCACGCTGGAGCACCCGGATCTGAAGCAGACTATACTGCAGTGGCCATGGCCCAGAAGAGCATTGCCAATGCTTCCATGCGCTGGCATATGGTGAAGTCGGCCGCCCGTTCACTTTCATGCAGCAGCTTCGAGATGCCTGCCAGTGGTGGTTGCTGGCAGGCAAGTGCGATGTCAAGGACATCAAAGGGAGAATGGCAAAGTAAGAATTTCATTGCATCACCTTATCCATGTGCATATGACAATAACCTTCTTGAAACTTGAATCATTAATTGAGTGACACTCCAGTAGTTCATCACACAACTACCAAATGAAACATCAATGTGGATCCAGTGTCATCATGCAGCATTGCTGGAAGAGGCAGTCCAGTTGGCAGAGGACCACCTGATGGTGTTTCTGGGAGCAGGTGTTCCTACAATGTCTCTTTCTTTCTGTCCCTCATTCTCTCCCCCTCCCTCTCCTTGCTCCACCCCGATCCCAGCCCCATAGAGACAGGGACCAACTCCCTCAAAACTAATTCCCCACACTCGTGTCATTCCTTGTGTCTCCTCACCCCTTTCTCCTTCTTTGCTTGTGCTGCCAATAACCCCATCTCTCTCTCCATAGGTGGACCTGTCTGTGCCCACCAAAGTCAGGAGTAATTCCATGCAGGTCAGTTGGTGCAGCAGGAAAGCTGGGATCTGCCTGAATCAGGATTTCCACAAAGAGGCGGGAATTCTGATTCATGTTCCTGACACACTGCAGGCTTCCCCTGATCAAGTAGGAGCATACTGCATCTCTGCGAGTATGCAAGGCTTTGGTGGATTTTGGTTGTAATCAGACTTCCATGCATCAAAGCTTGATTAAATGCAGGGCACTAGGAAATGCACTATTGGTGAAGGAAAAGTGTGTACATGGAGATGTTCACAAATATATATGCCTGTCACTATTCATTTCTGGGGGGAAAATCATAGTGTGGAGGCAGTGGTAACCCGAGCCTCACCCATCCACTTATCCTGGGGACAGATTGGCCAAGGTTTAGAACTCTAATAATACAGTTAAGTAGTGGGTGAGTCCTGCAGTAGCATGTCACAGGCAAATTCTGCAGCAACGTTGGCTGGGCAAGAGCAGGGGGAGGGCACCGCCCCTACTCCCTCCTTGGGAAATCCTTCCAGGGATTTCCTGCTGGAGCAGACATGAAATGAGAATCTGAGGCATGCATTTGGCCAAGTGAGAGTAATTAATGGCCAAAACCTTGAGCCTAACATTGCACTTTCCTTTCTGTATTTTTCCATAATTAAGGATAGGTTATACACTCACTGGTCACTTTTATAGGAACTTGTTCTTGAGTCTAAGATTCCTGTTCTTGGCTGGCAGGAGTGGAACCCAATGTCGTCTTCTGCTGTTGCATGCTGAGATGCTTTTCTGCTCACCATGGTTGTAAAGAGTTGCTATATATTTCTTGGCAGCTTGAACCAATCTGGCCATTTTTCTCTGATCTTTCTTATCAACAGGATGTTTCCACCCACAGAACTGTCTCTCACTCAATGTTTTTTTTTTCACACTATTCTGTGTAAACTCTAGAGATTGTTGTTTGTGAAAGCCCCCAGAAGATCGGGCAGCCATGGCCTGTAGGTTAAAGAAGCAGCCTTGGCAGGAAAAATGTGAGGGGAGTTGAGTAAATGAATAACACGTTCCCCTCCCTCTGTATCATGGCCGAAGTGCCCTTGAGCAAGACACCTAACCTCCAACTGCTCCTCAGGTGCTCTTTCACATTATCTCTGGAGTTGGGATTCCAAAAGAACTGTATAAATTATTGGAGATTAAATTGATTTGTACCAGTGTTTACCATCTGCAAACGGACAAGCTGGTCAAATTATTTAATCAAATGCTTCAAAGCATGATTTGTAATTTCGTTCACAGGGATGCTAGAAACAGGGATAAGTGGCTAGATCCTCTCTTGTTTGCAATGTGCAAGATCCCATAAGCCTTGATCAGATTGTCCCTATTTGAATTGTTATATGGGTGCAAGCCCCATGGCATCTTGAACATCATTAGAGAAAACTGGGAGGAGGGAACTTCTCAAAGCAAAAATGAAATTCAGTATGTTTTTGACCTGAAAGCAAAATTCCATACACTGAATTACATAACACAGGAGAATTTACCACAGGTGCAAGAACATCAATTCTGCCTGTACAACTGAGGGACTCGGCTAAGGGAATTTGCACTGGGAGATAAAGTGCTCATTTTACGGCCTATGCTGAGCTCAAAATTACTCACTGAGTGGCAAGGGTCCTTTGAGGTCATACAGCAAATTGGGGAAGTTGACTATGAGGTCAGGTGCACAGATAGGGGTGATGCATGTCAAATTTACTACCTCAATCTCCTGAAACCATGGTGAGGCGAGGTTCCTGTGGCTCTGGTGAGAGTAGTTCCTGAGATGGTGAAGCTGGGATCAGAGCCATGTCCAAAAGATGCAGCCCAATTCATCCTGGTCCCCTGTGGAGACCACTTCTCACCATCTCAGACAGCACAGGTCATCAGGTTGCAGGAGGAATTCTGCGAGGTGTTTTCATCCCTTCCTGGTTGCAATGACCTCATAGAGCATCACATAGAGACTCCCCCCAGGGGTGGAAGCTGCCCATATTGGCACCATAAGCACAAGGAAAATGTGGTTCAGGATGAACACAAGGCAATGCTCAACATGGGGGTAATTGAGGAGTTGCACAGTGACTGGAGCAGCCCAGGGGTCATACAGTAGTTCCCAAGACCGACAGGGCAGTCTGGTTCTGTGTGGACTATAGAAAAGTCAATGCAGTGTCTAAATTTGATGTATATCTGATGCCTTGCATTGATGAACTGCTTGATCATTTAGGCACAGCTCACTTTTATTCTACACTGGATTTAACAAAGGGATATTGGCAGATCCTCTTGATTCCATTGTCCAAACTCTGTTTGGGTTACACCAATTTGTCACCCTTCTGTATGGGTTGTTTGAGACCCCAGCAACATTTCAGCATCTCATGGACAGAGTCCTCCATCCCCACAGTGCATATTTAGATGACGTTATTATTTATTGGAATGATTGGCAGCAGCATTTGCAACATTTAAGGGTCATCCTGAGGTCACTGAGGCACATAGGGCTCACAGCAAACCCAAAGAAGTGTGCAATTGGGCAGGTGGAAGTACAGTATCTGGGCTTCCACTTGCGTCATGGGCAAGTGCATCCCCAAATTGATAAGACTGCAATTGTGGCCTGACTGAGACCTAAGACCAAAAAGGGGGTGAGCCAGTTCCTGGGACTGGTTGACTATTGTAGGTGGTTTGTGCCAAATTTTTTGAATGTCATCGGCCCACTGACTGACCTCACTAAAAAGGGGGCACCAGATCTGATCCAATGGACTGAGCCATGTGAACAGGCTTTTGCACAGGTTAAATCAGTTTTGTGTGGGGGTCCACTGTTGCATTCTTCTAACTTTTCTCTCCCTTTTGTTTTGCAGACCAATGCATCGGACAGACGGCTGGGGGCAGTTTTGTCCCAGGTAGTGGAGGGGGAGGAACACCCGTTACGATACATCAGCTGCAGGCTTTCAGTGTGAGACTCTAAGTACAGCACCATTGAGAAGGAGTGTTTGGCCATCAAGTGGGTGGTCCTCACTCGTACGACCTGCTGGGACACCTTTTCACCCTCTGTTCCAACTATGCCCCACTCCAGTGGCTCCACTGCATGAAGGATGCCAACACGTTGATCACTTGTTTGTATTTAGCTCTTTAGGCTTTTAAATTTGAGGTGGCCTACAGGCCGGGGCACAGATGGTGGTGGCAGAATAATTTTCCTACCTTAGGGGAGTCAGCTGCAGGCCAGATGGTTCCCTGACCTGAGTCACATGGTGTATGGCAGCAAGGACATGGTCAAGTGTCAGTTGTGAATGACGAGGAGTCAGGTTGAACCGGCAGGTAAGATGTGATGAGTTACACCTGTGTCTAATTACTGGCTGTCTATTAATGTGTGTTTCTGTGTGTCCTTCATTTGGCCAGTAACAAGAGAGAGTTGTGTTCCCCAACAAGTGTTTTGTGTGTGTGTGTGTGTGTGTGTGTGTGAGGTCACTGAAATGTGAAAGTAGAAAAATAATAAAATGCATCTTGAACTGTCACACCTGTCTCCAAGTTCCTCGTTACCTCAGCATTATAGATTGTGATGCACTAATGAATTCATTTTTGCATTACAGCCCTGAAATAATCTGATATTAAATTCTAAGGTCAACTCTCTGCAGAATATTCAATTTATACCAAGTAATTATTTAGATCAATGTCTTAAATCTTCACCAAATCTTGCCATTGTGTCAAAACATTAATTCTTTCATTCACTGATCTTTAATAACTGCTTTATCTTCATCAGGGCTGATTTATATATATATATATAAAATATGCCTTCAGACATCCGGTTGCTTTCATTTTGCTCTTATTTAAGTATGCATTTATGAAGGTGATTAAAAATAAGAAAACATTCTATAACAATGGTTTCAGTTCAGTTCAAAATTACAGAGTGTTTGCTGCACATTTGCAGTGTTTGCAAATTGGGGCAATCTTTGCATTCCCATTCTGAACATATAGCTGAAATATAGCTAATGAATAACTAGATTTAATAACCTGATGATAAGCCTCAGCCCAAAGTTCCAGCCATAACATGCCCCATAATTTTAACAAAACTTTGTGAATTTGGCATTCTTCCCAGTTTAAACAAAAAGGGGCACTGATGCATAAACAGAAATATGTTGAAGCAGTACTAAAATAATTCCTGGAATTTTTCCTTATCAGGAAATACCAACCTGCGGGGCAGCCACGCATCCCCTCCAGCTTCATATAACCAGGACAGCATTCATATAAAACAATCCTGCAAAATAAGTCACAAAGAGAGTCACTAAGTTTTAGCCTGACAGTTAAAAAGACAATTATAAACCCAGTTCAATGGACCAGTCAGACTGAACAATTCAACAAAGTATAACTGATCCTTTCAGTGAACTACAGGCTCAGTGAAATAAAGTTAGGTCTTGATGTACTTTCTATTTATTTATTCAAAAAATTATTTGTCCAGTCTTTATTCAGTCCAGCTCATTCCTTGAACAACTTTTCATAAATATAAACAAACTTGTTAGGTTTTTGATCTATGTGCACTGAAGGAGGTTGAACTGACAAAGTATGATTGAGGAATGTAGACATCTGCCACCTAAGAGATTCTGCCTCACAGATAACCGGGAGATTCTGCCTCATGGATCGATCTGGGAGCAAACAGTCACTGACACAGACACAGCTGCTCAGAGATGTTTCTCAGTTTATTGTAGGACAAACATGAGCATCTATTCACATTCAAGAGTGTGTTGTAGCTATGGGATTGGATGATGATGATTTAATTGATGAAGCTAAGTTATCTATGTATAACATAAATAGGTGATGGAGCATTACGTTACTGGTTTAAATGACACTACTGTTTGAAAGAAGAGAGACATTATGTACCATTACATCACCCATCAAGGTCATAGTCTTCTGAAAAGACATTACTGGTCAACATCACCTTCATTAAGAATGTGTGAGTGAAGATAAAGCTCAAGGATTTAACTTAACCAAAACAAGTAGCAATCAGAACAGCCTGTACTAGTTGCAAGCATGCCAGACATATATTTCTATCACACAAAATTACTATGCTACATAGCAGTGGCAAACCGTTAATATTAGAGCTGGGACTTCAGCTCAGCCAAAACTTAGCCAGACACCAAAAAAGCAACAGGGCAAAGCATTTTGCAAGGGATTAGCGGCAGGCTGCCAGGTCACTCCGTTGTGTGTAGTTGTTGATGTTGATTTTAAAACAAAGTAAATTACAGAAGGAAATGAATGCTTAAGTTTGAGTGAAAAATACTGTAGTGAGCATGCATGGAGGAAGAGTCTGGAGACAGAAATCTTAGTTTCTCGGTCTTTAGCTTGTACTACTTGCTCTCAATAGCACTGGTTTGACCGCTTTATTAGCATTTGCTAACACTACTGATGAACGACTCATGGTTAAGCTAGCGTTGGCCTTCAAGAAGGCTGAGGATGATACATTTTTTTGTCCCGCCCACTATAAATCAAAATCTGATTGGTTAATTCATCTGTCACTTCCTACATAAACATACACTGCCATGGCCTTCTGT
>JAOBAM010000018.1:18042718-18052938 GCA_025212355.1 Notarius kessleri
ACAGCCGCCGTCTGTTGCTCTGAAATGGGTGTGATCCTTTAGGAATCCTATAAAACTTTAGTCCGCCGGTGGAATAGTGATTCGTACAACCGTATACGCAACAACCAGACATGTTGATGCTGAGAACAGTATATATATCCACGTTTAAATGATTAAGTAGGCGAGTCTGTCCCAGAATCAATTGGGAAGCTTACTACTTCCTCACGTTGCCAGGCTGCGTGCGCAACTGTTTGATCACGCGACGCTGAAAAATGGTCTATTGGTCTTCATTTAACTGAATGCTTGTCATTTAAATGTGTGCTTCTGTTTGCTACTATTAAATTATTGCATAGCTGGAGTGTTATCAGTTTTATTATTTGAGAATGTAATCAGGTTATCCTTCATGTATGCTGTAATTAAGGCTTTTCTTTTAATAAATGAATGAATGCTAATGGACATTTCTGAAGCATCAGTACATGCAGGATGTAAACTGAATGTGTATATGTGGTTGATTGTGATCCTTTTTTTTTTTTTAACAAAGGGACTTCTGTCTTTTTATCCTCTACAGAGTCTGTAGTTGCCACAGAAAAGCCTTCCTCCCTCACCCCATCTTCTTCCTCTGCTGCTGTGTCTGGGCTAAGTGCTGCCAACCCCACTAGCTCAGTGTCAAGTTCTACAGTTTCCCCGGTGATGCAGTCCCCTGCTACACCGACGATCCTACAAGACCCCTCCCTCTTACGCCAGCTTCTCCCAGCGCTACAGACGGCACTGCAGCTGAACAATGCCAGTGTGGATATGGCCAAGATCAATGAAGGTAACCTTGACCTACTGACTGAAACGAGAGAATCGTGAAAATGAGGTGCAAACGCAGTTGGCAGATTTTGTTTTTCCCTCGCCCTTTGAAGTCTTGTCTTTTGACAGCTGCTTCTAGACACTAAACCTTGTTCAGGTTGGAACTTTGCCTTTGGAAAGCTAATTCCAAATGTCTATCTTGCGACAGTTAAATAGGCTCCATGAACCTGTTTTCCTCCAGACTGGCAGTACTGACAGTAAATGAGCCATGGTCCTGCGTTTTGTTCTTTCCACTGCTGAGTCAGCTGTGCCGTAACCAAGTATCCATGCTGAACCTGGTTTAACTTCTTGCTCAGCAAGCCCTTAACTGGTCAAACATGGTAGTCAGAGAATGGTCCACGTATGGCACTTTTTAATTTTTGGTAGGTTTACGTGGCAGTTCATGGCAATTCTATCATACAATCAAATGCTTGTCTATATATTTATACCTATATCTAAATTATTCGAGTCCTTGGTTTGCTATCATAACCAATTTGTTGTCCATAGTTTTGTGTGTTCTGTGAAGTAAATGGTGCCACAGATCTCTCGTTTTATGTAATTTTTTGAATCCTATGTAGCGTTTTTATTAATTATACCCATCACTAGTCACCTCACAGCCTTGAACTGCTCCTGTTTTCCTTGGGTAGTGTTATGTGATGAGAAACGGAGACCAATAATTAGACGGGCAGCGAGAATGTGAAGAGTTGCTCAGAACTCTAACGATACAATTTGTTTAAAAATGTCTACTTGGCGCTGATTCTGCTGTTATTTTGCTTTCCGTGTGTAGTTCTCACAGCTGCAGTAACACAAGCTTCACTGCAGTCGATGCTCCACAAGATCCTGACTGCTGGGCCGTCTGCGTTCAACATCACAACACTTCTCTCCCAAGCTGCTCAGCTGTCTAGTCAAGGTATCTGCCACCACACACACACACACACACTTGCATTTGGTTCTTCAGTCCCTCTGCTCGCTTCTCACACAGCCTCAGGCATAGCATGTCTCGACTCTAATTCATTTTTCATGTTATAATTGTTGCTCCATGTTTTTTGTTTTTAAACAATGAGATTATGCATCGACTTGATTTAACAAAAATGGTACACAAAAAGGTTTTTCTGTACAGACTTTATTTCAGTTAAATAAAATACATCAAATCAGAAATGACTGTGTTTAGGGCACTCTGCAGCATTGCGATCAAGCCTCTTTCTCTTCAGTGACATTGTAAATTTGAACAGATGTGATTTGTTTATTCGCACTTGCTAGCATCTTAACTTGCATAAAAACACAACTGGTCTGTTTAAACAGCTGCTTTAGTCCACTCACTAATCCTAATACAGCACTTAACACTGTTGAAAACACTACTTGTGTTTTTGAGAAAGTTATAGCTTGGACAGTGAACTGCATTTGCCAGCGTACTCCTCAGTTCTTTCTGTTTGGTGAACTGAACTAGGTGCCGGATCGTTGTGGCGATGACTGACTGCTGTTTCAGACAATAAAAGCTACCTCATGTGCCGGTGTGCAGAACCTGAATGGAACGTGGTCGTGTGTGTGTGTTTTGTTTTGTTTTTTTATTATTTATTTCCTGCAATATTTATTATATGAAATCAGTGGCACACACCTACTATATTTAAGCGAAAATTCTGTTTTACAAAAGGGATCCTTTCCATGTTGTCCGACTCCATTCATATCGGCTGAATATTACTTTGGAAATAGACTTGACAAATTCTGCATGACTTCTTTTGTAAACATCAGAAAAACAGCCCGTGTGATAATGAATTACAGACACTGAATAGGGCGCTGCATCAGAGACCAGAAGAAGAGAAAAGTAAAACGGTGGCTGTGGAAACACTCATTTTAAGATAAGACCTTTATTACCTCACAATGGGGAAATTTCCTGTTTGCAGCACAGCGGATAGCAGCAGAAAAGGACACATCAAGCCACACAAGTTTAAAAAAAAAAATTCTATAGTTTCTTTACAGTTATTGAGGTAAATGGACAGGTGCGTCTCTGTAGGGATCCTTTCAGTGTTGTCAGACTCAACGTTATGAGCCTGTCGCTGGCAAAACCAAGCGGTTTACTCTGATGCAGCTGTTTGCCCATCAGGATTACGCTGTATAGCCGTTTTGTGGTTGTTGGTTATAACTTGGTACTGGACCGATTTCAATTATTTTAATCTCCTGTTAAATATTTAGACTCGGAGATGAGAAAACGGCGTCTGTGTTTTAAAAAAAAAAATCCCAAAATTTGTTGCTGCAGTTGTGGAGTTTTCGAAAGTGTGTTAAAAGAACAAGTAATTAAATATTTTACCTGAGCGAGATCATGAGCTAGCTGATATTTTTGGAGTAGTTGTCCATTTTGGCAAGGATGTAGTAATTAGTTTAGTTTGGAGCACACTGCATCAAGCCGATTGTTGTTGTTGAGCAGTAATTTATTAATGGGGGGGGGATGAATGAATGGCGACTTTTGGTCGCCATTCATTGATGTCAAATTAAAATTTTGTTTGCATTCCAAAACCATCTGACTGGACTAACAAACTTGTTTGAGCTCTTTTCAAAGCATCTACAATGAAGCCCAATAGCCATCTGAAATTATTAACGAATGCATTAAAATGATTAAATATCAGAAACACGGCATAAAGATTTAATTTTACTTCCCTTTGTGTGTCATGTTTTTTTTTTTTTTCTCTTCTCTCCCCCTTTTGCTTGGAGTAGCCCAGCAGTCCAGTCAGTCTCCGATGTCCCTGACGTCAGATGCTTCGTCCCCGCGGTCATATGTGTCTCCCAGGATCAGCACGCCCCAAACTAACACGGCGTCCCTAAAACCCCCCCTGAGCACCACGCCTGTCTCATCTCAGACCAAGGTAAACACAGTATGGGCTGCCTTTGGCTGAAATTGCAGGCTGGTTTGTGCCATGGGGTACAGTTACACGGTCATCCTCATCATTGCCCCATGGCATTTCTCTTTCTCTGTTAGGTGAATGCTCTGGGGATTAAAACCAGTTCACTTCCTCCACCCTCATCTCAGCAACCCCTCCCTTCAGATAAACACCATGACAACAGCAACTCCCCACGGACACTGCAGCGGCAGAGGTGTGTGTGCACGCGCGTGCGTCTGTGTCTCTCAAAGCAAGAAAAAACTCAAATGTATGCAAGTTATGTTCTATCTGGTCCCAGTTTTGACAAGAGTCTGAAGTCCAGGTTTGCTTGTTGGATTGGGTGTAACACTGTCTGCCTGTTATTGTGTATGCTCGACATGAGCAGTGCGGCAGTGTTGCTTGTGCGTATGTATGAACAAGCGTCACAATTTTTTTTTTTTTTTTTTTTTTTTTAATAGTCTTTTCCATTGAGGAAAGAAATGTCTGCTTGTGTTGTGCTGCCATCTTTTGGTCAGTCTGGCAACTGCAGTTAGAAACTATTCAGTGTTTTTATATTGTGAAGAACTGACCCTGTTCAAAGCTCTGTCCAGTTTGAGTTTTTATCACACAGGTAAATGTACGTTTTAAACCTTTTGTTCTAAATTGTATCACTGACTTTGCTGTGTGTTGTTCTGACAGTAGTCAGAGAAGCCCCTCTCCTGGTCCAAACCATGTTGGAAACAGTAACAGCAGCAGTAATAATGGCAGTGGTGGTGGTCAGAGTACTGGCACGGGGACTGGAGCAGGGGCTGCGGGTTCAGTACCAGCTGGAACAGCCACGGCCAGACAAACCTGCTCCTTCACACCCTCGCTGGCAGCACACTTTAACGAGAACCTCATCAAACACGTGCAAGGCTGGCCTGCAGAACACGTCGAGAAACAGGTACTTTGCCGTTTCCTTATCTGCTGTTTGTTGGCTGGACTTGTGCATACGGTGTTTACTGTGCAGTGAATCTGTAAATGTTCTGTTGTATTACGTGGCATTTAGCAAGACGCTGTTATCCAAAGACGCAGAGTAGTTTGGGGGGAGTCGCTGGGGGTTAGGTGCCTTACTCAAGGGCACTTTTTGGTCTTAAAGCTGCTTCTTTAATCTTTAGGCCATGGCTTCCTTCCTGTGTTGCAAAATCTGTCTTAATATTGTATATACGCTCACTGAACACTGAATCAGTTCATTCATGCAGTTATTTAATCACCCAATCGTGTGGCAGCAGTGCAATGCATAAAATCATTCAGATTTGGTTAAAATTCATATCAGTCAGGATGGAGGGGGAAAAAAAAAGTGAACTCCGTGATTTTGATTGTGGCATGATTGTTGTTGCCAGACAGGCTGGTTCAAGTATTACTATAACGGCCGATTTCTCTCATACACCAGTCTCGAGGGTTTACTCTAAATGGGTCAGTTATGGCTGGACAATGTAATGATGTCATCGTGATGCATGAATGTTGATGCTCAGAAAAGGGGATCATCAGGTGACTGTTTGGATGGTAACAGTTGGGTAAATACAATGGCTCTGTTTTGTTAGCATTGTATTAACAAAACCTGAGCAAGTTAAATTTAATAATGCAAAGTTTGTGTTGTGTAAGGGCCACTGTGATGTTTTTGCCTTGTCACAACCGGACCATAACCCTGCCATGACCATATATTTCACTATAAATATTCTAGAATATTTGAAGAGCTCTTTTCCAAAACGTGATAAATGCCAAATTAAAAAAAAAAAACCCGAGTTCGTCGCGCTATTCTGCTGCCTATTCACTGCTCCATTAATGTTTCGTGCTAAATCGCTATATTTCCTTGTTTATATGTGGTGCAAGTTATAGTTTCTCTCCAAAACGCGATAGGCGCTACACCTGTTTTTTGGCAGAGTGTGACATTTCCTCTCGACCAATCAGAGTTCAGTCAGCGTTCTACACCATCCCACATGGCGGCACCCTGAAGCGAGGAGTTTTATTTGCTTGTGTAGCTTCTTGAGCACAAATAACTTTCGCAAATGGTGGTTGTGAATAATTTTGATGGTTCTGAAGAGCCTGTGAGACCTACACCAGGTGGTAGAAGACGTCGTTTAAACAAAGATAACCATGAACGAGAGCAAACTAAGAAAATTCGCTATTCTGGTGGCGGGCTGATTCCCGCCGTTGGATGTAAACACACTGCTGCCAAAAAGTTTTGCCGTACAGATAAATTAATACCCGATGACCTAGTCATGAATTTTGAGAAGTTTTATGACAAACCTGGTAAGGTTGAACAGGACAGGGCTCTACTTCATCTGATGACGATAACCGAAGTTAACGGCAGCATGTTTATATAATGTATTTGATTTTATTATAAATTGAGATGAGATGATGAAAGTTCCTGATATTATATATCTACAGAATGTTCTCTTGTTTTAAAAACAAAGACAGAAAAAATGAATGGATTTAAAGCGTTTTGAAAAAAAATATATAATAAAGTTTGGATTTATAACATTAACAATAACATTGTTAGATTTGTCAATTATTGTTGAAAATGTTCAGACTGAACCAACTATCTATTATAACAGGATAAATTAAATATTTGCAAAATTTATGGGTCTGGGTAAATAAATGTCATTTTTCTGAAAACAATCAAAATGGATTTATAGCATTTTGGAAAAGAGCTCTACATATGTATCATGTGTTGGTGGATTCCGGCTGTAATCAGACCTCAATCCACCAAAGCCTGGTGCAAGGTGAGGCACTGTGGAGAGCACAAGTTGAGAAGGTTTTGTGTGTGCATGGGGATGTTCACGAATATCCATTAGCATCCGTCCACATTCTATTTCGGAGGAAAAGCATAGTGTAAAGACGGCAGTTAACCCACATCTCACCCACGCACTGATTCTGGGAACCAACTGGCCAGGGTTTAAAGGCTTAATGGAGCATGCAGTAGTGGGTGGGTCCTGCGGTAATACGTCACGGGGGATCCCGGTGTGGCATTGACTGGGGAAGCTGTCTCAGAGCTGTCTACGTTAGCACCATGTCAGGGTGATATGAGGAGTGAGGAGCAGCTCACCCCTCCTCCCTCTCTCGGGGATTCCCTCGAGGATTGCTCATTAGAACAGATGTGAGACGAGACTCTGTGTCATGCGTTTGACCAAGTGAGAGTAATCAATAGTCAAGCCCTCCAGCCAAATCTGACACCCTCCTTCCTGTACTTCGCTATTATTAAAGATAGGCTATACTGAGTGACGCAGACCACTCAAACTGGTGAACAGATAACCCAGTTGTTAATCCCAAAGAGCCATAGGGAACTCGTATTCCACGTAGCTCCCTTTAAGCTGATGGCTGGACATTTAGAAGAGGATAAAACATTAGCCTGAATAATGGGCCGGTTCTATTGGGCAGGGATTTGCAGGGGTGTCCATCGGTGGTATGCGGAATGCCGCGAATGCCAACTAGTAAATCCAGCAGCCACCCCAAAAGTGCCTTTGCGCCCTCTCCCTCTAATCGAGATCCCCTTCAAGAGAATTGGGATGGATCTCATTGGACCATAAGCTCTGTCAGCATGGGGATATCACTTTATTTTAGTTCTGGTGGACTATGCAACGCGATATCCAGAAGCGGTGCCTCTCTGCAATATTTCAGCATGCAGTATTGCAGAGGCACTCTTCCGTGTTATCTCCCGAGTCAGGATTCCCAATGAAATCCTGACTGACCAAGGCACTACATTTATGTCACGCACACTTCGCGAGCTGTACGGGTTATTAGGGATTAAGTTGATCCACACCAGCATCTATCACCCACAAACACATGGCCTGGTAGAACGATTCAATCAGACACTTAAAAATTTAATTCAGAAGTTTGTAAGCGAAGATGCACATAATTGGGGTAAATGCTTCAAGCCCCTGTTATTCGCAGTACAAGAGGTCCCACTAGCATCCATGGGATTTTCCCCATTCGAATTGTTATATGGGCATAAGCCTCTTGGCATTTTGGGAAAACTGGGAGGAGGGACCTTCAGCTAGTAAAAATGAAATTCAATACATTCTCGATCTGTGCACAAAGCTCCACACCCTCACGCACTTAACTCAGGAGAATTTACAGCAGGCACAAGAACATCAAGTCCAGCTGTACAACAGGGGCACGCGCCTTAGAGAGTTCACCCCGGGAGTTAAAGTACTTGTGTTATTGCTCACTTCAAGCTCCAAATTAGTTGCCAAGTGACAAGGGCCCTTCGAGGTCACACAGCAAATCGGGGACGTCAACTATGAGGTGAGGTGAACGGATAGGGGTGGGGAACTACAAATATACCACCTCAGTCTGTTAAAACATTGGAATGAGCAGGTTCCCGTGGCATTGGTGTCAGTAGTTCCAGAGAAGGCAGAGCTGGGGCTGAGGTAAAAACAAACGTAACGACTCAAATTGCTCTGGTCCCCTGTGAAGACCACCTCCCACTGGCCCAACTCACGGAGGTTGTCAAATTGCAAAAGGAATTTTCCGATGTGTTCTCACCTCTTCCCAGCCACACCCACCTCATAGAACACCATGTTAAAATGCCCCCAGGGGTTGTGATGCGTAGCCGCCCATACTGCTTACCCTAACACAAAAAAAGTTGGTTTGGGATTACCTCAAGGCCATGCTTGAAATGGACATAATCAAGGAGTCCCACAGTGACTGGAGTAGCCCAGTGGTCCTGGTTCCCAAGCCCGACAGGTTGGTCCGGTTCTGTGTGGACTACAGAAAAGTGTCTAAATTTGATGCATACCCAATGCATTGCGTTGATGAGTTGCTCAATCGTTTAGGTGCTGCTTGCTTTTATTTAGCACTGGATTTGAAAATGGGATATTGGCAGATCTCCTTGACTCCTCTATCCCAAGAGAAAACGGTCTTTTCCACACCGTTCAGATTACACCAATTTGACATGCTTCCTTTTGGGTTATTTGGGGCTCCCGCTACATTCCAGTGGCTTATGGACAAGATCCTCAGCCCCCACGGTGCCTATGCGGTGGTTTCCACTTGGGTCACAGGCAGGTGCGTCCCCAAATTGACAAGACTGCAGTGATTGTGGTCTGCCCAATGCGCAAGACCTAAAAGGGGGTGAGACAGTTCCTGGGGCTGGCTGGCTACTATCGCAGGTTCATACATAATTATTCGAATGTCACCAGCCCGCTGACTAATCTCACTAAAAAGGGAACATCAGATCTGGTCCAGTGGATGGAGCAGTGCCAACAGGCCTTCACCAAGGTAAAAGCTGCACTGTGTGGGAGGCCACTTCTACACTCCCCTGACTTTCCTTTCCCTTTTATTTTGCAGATGGATGCATTGGATAGAGGGCTGGGGGCTGGTTTTTTTTCAGAAGGTGGAGGGTGAGGAACATCGAGTGCTGTACATCAGTCGCAAGCTCTCGATGCGTGAAAGCAAGTACAGCACCATCAAGAAGGAGTGCCTGGTCATCAAGTGGGCAGTCCTCACTCTCTGATACTACCTGCTGGGGTGCCCTTTCACCCTCTGTTCGGACCATGCACCCCTTCAGTGGCTCCACTGCATGAAGGATGCTAATGCACAGATCACCTGTTAATATCTCACCCTCCAGCTGTTTAAATTTGAGGTGCTCCACAGGCTGGGGGCGCAGATGGTGGCAGCGGACTTCCTGTCCTGTCAGGGGGTGGAATCCTCTGCAGGCTGAACAGCTCCCCAGCCTGAGTCGGGCAGTGGGGGCATGTGGCAGCAGGGGCATGGCCAAGCATCAGTTTGTGAATGGAGGGCAAGGCCAGGGAAGGTGAGTGGCAAAGTCAGTACACCTGTTGGCAATTAATGTTGTGTCTGTGTGTGCTTTGCAGTGAGAATGGAAGGTAGAAAAGGAAGGAGAAGAGCAACAAGAGAGGATCTCTCCCAACAAGAGCACGTGTGTGTGTGAGTAAGTGAACGAGATTAGTAAAACTGAAAAGCAAGCATGAAATAGAAAATAAAGTCTGTGTTAACATCATTCCCCACCTGCCACGCTTCAGTATTCCACCCACATCAGGGATTCACTACAACATCACTGTTTAAGCCTCGTGTGTTATTTTAACTTGAAGTTTTTGACTGGATTTTTCATTTGACTTATTTCAACTACCTTAAAGTAGTTGAAGAAACTCTGACTAGATAGCTGAATCAAATCAAGGGTTTGTATGTTTAAATATGCAGCTCAACAGAGCAGTTTCAAAGGACATTCTCAAGATGCGATCATCATTCTAAGAAACATTATGGTTTGCATATACAATAAATCTAATATACTAATTTTTACTATTAAAATGATTCATATAGGTAGCGGTCTGAGTGAATGACCTTGGCATCTGTGATGTCACAGCAGGAAGGCTATTGGTCTCATTGCCATTTTCACTATATTAAAACACAGAGCTAACTACAACTTCGATCCTCCATTTTGAGGTAATTTATCACCATGCCATGTAAATGTGTTGCTGGTGGGTGCAGCAACACGACAGAAGGTGGATTTATGTTGCATTCATGGCCCAAGAATGTTCAAACTGCAAAGATTTGGAC
>JAOBAM010000018.1:19626113-19637724 GCA_025212355.1 Notarius kessleri
TTTACATGTCATGAATATTAATGAGTAAGAGCTGAAATCCTGTCGTTCTCCCGCCACCCACTCCTCCACCAAACTAGGACAGCCTGAAACAGGAGAACCACAGCATTTTTTTCACCAAAACCGGCTCACGGGGCATTCAGTCATACTAGAGACCACCGCACAATTAATGAAAAAACAATGCAATGACACCTTTAATACCCATTTTAGGTTTTCAACAGACAACAGAAGCTCGCCAGCTTGTCAGCTGAGTTGATCAATGTTCTCAATCTTCTTGTTTCTTTCTTATCAGGCTAATAAATAAACTCCAAATGAAGGACACTGTTATTTATGGATCAGACGTCTCATTCACCGGCACTGTAGGAATACACTTTATTAAAATACAGAAAGTGATAACGTTTGTCAAATCACACGTAATGACGTAATACAAAGAAAGAATAAAATGTGCTGTTAAATGCTTGATTCTGATTGGTCAACTTGATTGCTGTTATCATTTTTTTTTTTTCCAGAGCAGCATGGCTCAGACTAGATCCTGCTGCAAGGTTTATATTAATGCACTCATTCTAATACATTATTTTGTCTATAGTAACAACTTAAACAGTGACTTATATGGTGAACTTGTGTAATTATTGCTATGGCAAAGTTTTCTGTGAGATGTTTATTTAGCATTTTTCGAAGGAGTCTCCAGTGTCAACCCTGTGCAACATTCATTGGTAAAGTTGTTATTTTAGGTTTTCAATCACAGGAAAATTATTGTTAATTTTCTTGTTGCTTTCTTGTTAACATAACAAACTGCATCTTTGTCTCATTATCTTCAAGAGAAATTAAAAAAAAGGAAAATGATTGGTGAAGGAACGGCTGTTAGCTGTTAACTTATTTCATGGATGTTTCACAACAAATAAATGTAACTATAAATGGATAATAAGTACATGTCTTTTTTTAAGTTAATACAATTTTAAAAACAAATTTTACCAATTGGTGCTGTGGTATAAGAGGAATTATGCACTTTGGAACATGGTGTCATAAGAAGTTATTCTTCAGAGTAGTCATTGATTATTTTCCGATACCGGCACGTTATGAAATGTGTTATTCCTTACATGTACAGCTGCTGTGCTATATAGGATGAATAAAGTAGATACATTGTGAGTAGCTCTCCACAGCTGGACGTGTCTAATCTGGGTTTGAGCACAGAGTGACGAAGGCGGACTTGATGCATCCTCCACACTAAGCCCTTCTTATTTCTTAATCTGCTCTCCTCACAGTCAGTCGGACAGAAACATTTGCAGCATACATGAAAAGAAATTACCGGGCACAAAGCCAAAGACGTGCATCAAGAGTGATGCAGGAAGAGTCAGAGAGATAGACAGAGATTGGGTCTGTGGCTCGGTGTGTAGTGTGACAGCGGGAGAAATTGCCTTGCACACTGCTGTATAGAGCGACGATGATGAGGGGTGAAGGATGATGCTGGCAGCGTCTCTAACTGGAGAAAATAAGTCATGACAACATCCAAATCACATGTACGTCCATTCTCAGCATGCACATTTATGCCGATTAGATGTTTGAGTCTGAGAGAATGTATCTCCATTTAAGAATCCTCTTCTACCATCGAGTCCCAACAATCGCAGGCAGTGTGTGGTTCCAGTAAGTCAATTCTCTACACATCTGAGAGACTCATGTTAGGATATACACTCACCAGACACTTTATTAGGAATACCCATACATCTGCTGTTTTACGCAGTTCTCTAATCAGCCGATCCCTTGACAGCAGCATGATGCATAAAATCATCCAGATACAAATCAAGAGATTCAGTTAACTTTCACAATGTTCAAACATCAGAATGGGAAAAATTGTGATCTCAAAGTGTGACTTTCTTTCACTGTGATATGGGTGTTGGTTTGAGCCAGATGGACTGGTTTGAGTATTTCAGAACCTGCTGATCCCCTGGGGTTTTCACACACAGCAGTCTCTAGAGTTTACACAGACATAATGGTGCGAAAAACAAAAAACACAGAGTAAGTGAGTGAGCACCAATTCTGTGGGTAGAAACAAACGCCTTGTTGATAAGAGAGATCAGAGGAGAATGGTCAGATTGGTTCGAGGTGCCAGGAAGGATATAGTAACTCATAGCAACTCTACAACCATGGTGAGCAGAAAAGCATCTCAGCATGCAACAGCAGAAGACCACACTGGGTTCCAGTCCTGCAGCCAAGAACAGGAATCTTAGAATTAAGAACAAGTTCCTATTAAAGTGGCCGGTGAGTGTAGTTGGTTAGTTTTATTTTATAGTTCTAGTTTCAGTTTTCAAGCCTTTATTACTTAAACCCATGATATTCTGGATAATTCTGTATAACATATTAAATCCTTAGCTTTCTGGTAGGCTAAATTAATGATCTGATAATTTAAAAATTATTATTATTATTATTATTATTATGCTCTACATAATCTCGAGAATAATAGACTAGGCTACGTGACCCAGGCTCTCTCTCTCTCTCTCTCTCTCCATCCCCCGTCCTCCTCTGGTAAGCTGACACAGCTCCTTTATACGTTAGCTGCTTTGTCGCTAATAGGATCAGAGGGGCTTAAATTGTCTTCTGATAAAACTAAGAGGCTTGCTCACTGTGCTGCGCCCTCTTAACCAATTTGCACTCAATTAGGATAATAAGGAAACAAGCATAGAAGGACAGCCTTAATATATTAATGTGATAAAATGATTATTATCCTTTCCTGTGTTGATATCTCAGCAACAGCTCTCGAAAAATCAGTTTGACAGCCAGGTCTGGGAGTGATACAGGAAATGTCTCAGTTAATGGCTACTTTTAATGATGCTGTGAAGTGTTGTCGTGCAAAATATTTGATGCTTTATTAATAACTGAGGGATAAGGAAGTTGGGGATTATAGAACTGCTGTATATAACACCGACATCCCTGGTCATTCATGCAATTACAGTTTACAATCAGCCAATCGTGTAGCAGTAGTGCAATGCATAAAGTCATGCAGATAAAGCTTCAGTTAATATTCACATCAAATATCAGAATGGGGAAGAAATGTGATCTCTGTGCCTTTAAGCATTTCATGGTTCTTCGTACCAGATGGCCTGGTTTGAGTATTGCAGAAACTCCTGGAATTTTCACACACAATAGTCTTTAGAGTCCCATGAGCACCTTGTTGAAACACCATATTAATAAGAGATCAGAAGAGAATGGGCAGCATGTTTTGAGCTGGCAGGTAGCTCAAATAATCACTCTTTACAGCCGTGGTGAGCAGAAAAGCATCTCAGAATTCATAACACAAACATTGAGGTGGATGAGCTACAACAGTGGGTTCCAGGCAAGAACATTTATTATTATGTTCCTAATAAAGTGTATAAGATTTCTAATGAAATGTGTATTGAGATATTACGATGAAAAAAGGAGTTTGGAAGGAAGTAGTAGAAATGTTGCTTTGCTAATCTGCTAGACAGTTCATTGGCCATAGATGTCGTACCATATGGCCTCGTGTGTGTTGTGAGTCTACAGAAGGAAAAAGAGACAAACAACGTTAGCAAATCTTTTTTTGTTTTGGTTCACACACTTATCCAGTCTGGCAAAACATACAGTATATTTAATATTTCCTATTACTAAACAAACAAACAGCAAAATGAGTGAAATTAATTGATGAATAAATGGCTCTGAACTTTGAAAGGCACATGAACAGAGCTCATTTATAAAGATTGTTTTTCAGACATGAAATATTTATGAGTTTCTGTTGGCAGAAACAAAGAAAACTGCCATGAGTTATTATTCCACAAAACATTCACCAAAATATTACCAATATCCAGTGACGAGGGTTTCATTTTTAATTTTGGAAGGACACACTGCTCATTTAGTAGTCGCTTAATATTTATTTTTATAGATTTTTTTTTTCCTCAGGATTTGGGCTATTACAGTAAGAATGTGTCAGTAATTCACTCAGACGAGACATCGTTCGCAAACATCCACTTGGAAAATGTATCCGTCACCGTCTGGTGTAGTAATGGAGCTGGTGCCGTGTAAAATATAATAAAAAAAAAAAACATACTTATTGTTCCTTATAAAAATGGTGTTTTGAATAATTGAGAGTGGGAATCATTATCTTAATTCTAAGCCAAAAAACCCAAACAAACACAGTAATCACTATTTATTTTCAGAGAATCACTGAACCGTACGAGCAACAAGCTACTGAGCAACATTCCCTCACCACTAATAACAGGCTTTAAAAGTGTGTTTACTGGTCAGTGATTTTCATTGTGAGCTTATAACCAGATAAAGTTCAGTGCAGGGTCTTCATCTCATCCTCTCAATAGAACAAATAATGAAAAGTGGATTCTTCTTTTTTTTCCCCAACAGAACCCAAGGAATGGAAACTGGAAAGACCTTTGCATATGTTCCGTCGGCAAGTCTGGGCTCTGTCCTCTTTCGTCTATTTGTTTACCGGCACATTTCTCTGAATTTATTTAACTAAGTACTCTCCTCCAACAGCCTGGTGTTTACTCTGTGTGTTTATTTATATTTAGGAGTGAACAAGATGGCCAAAAACAACTTAAGAAAAGAAGCTCAAAAGAATGGTGATGAATAGATGATGCTTTTCACTGTTAAGTGCTAAATCCAGGTCGTTATTGGATCTTCCTGTAGGAAAATTCAAATCCAAAGCATTCCTCCAGATGGACACAGAAAAGCAGACTGACCACAAAATCTGTCTTTGGTAATAGCATTCCCAGTCCTCTAACCTAAACCTCAATAAAATCTCTAAAACTCAAAAGGAGCTATAGCATATTGGAGAGATATCCTACATGGCTGCATCACCTGACATTGCACAATTCATAGCTTGGATCTGATTACTGCAACACTGGTTTAGAAGCACAGGAAAGCTGAGGTCAAAACCAGAAAACACCAGAATGATGACATGGATTTGAGGGGCAATGTGGTATGAAAGAAGAGGAAACAGAAATATGGCAATGCATTATATACAGTATAAGCACTGATTGGGATAATAAAGATGAAGACACAGGTGAAGCAACTAGATATGTGAAGAAAAATTAGCAAGGCATTGTCCTGGAGGGAGCCAAAACTGATGATGTGAGAATGCATCAACAAAACTTGAAGCACGAAAAAGGACAAGGACTGACCATGCACTGCTTAAAACACAAAGTGTCACTGTGGGGTCAAGGGGCAGAGGAACAGAAGTAGGATGAGGCAGGAATCTGAACAGTGACCAGAGAAAAGAGAAACTGAACCAGGGTTTGGAGAATGGACTGAAATTGTTCTGGAGAAGGGTATAGCCATGGACTGAGATCAAAGCAGCAACAGCTTGCAAGTCCAGGGCAGTGGAAGAAGAGGGTTCATGACTACAGGTTGCGTTAACCGAGAATTGGTAAATTGTCATTTACCAAATTTTAAAAGCATTGCTGGAAAATTCTGAAGGTCATCTGTCATTTTGAAGGATTTGAAATAAGGCATTCAATTAATTGTACACTGTATTACATTACAGGCATTTAGCAGACACTCTTATCCAGAGCAACATACAACAAGTACACACACACACAGAGCACCTGGGAAGCTAGGGGTTAGGTGCCTTGCTCAAGGGCATGTCAGCCATGGATTTTTCCTGCCAGTCCAGGGAATCAAACCAGTGACCCTTTGGGCACGAGGCTGCTTCTCTAACTTTTAGGCCATGGCTGCCCAATCTACCACTATTGATATAGAACATCAAACCCATTCTAGAGTCATTGTACCAGCAGAAAATCCTTCTGCACTCATTCATTTCACACCAGTGGTGGTAACTGCAGGAGAGATAATGAAGAACAGCAACAAATACAGTTTATAATCAATAAAGTGTCCATAAATGTGCAAATAATTCATGCAAATATTCATACTTGAGATTTTACTCAGTTCCCATCAATATGCTTATGAGGAAAACATGGTTTTGTTCTATCTGCTGGGATAAGGACGGGCATTTTAGGTGGCAGCATGTATGACTGTAGCCATTTCAATGAGTCTGACTACTCAAAAACCATTGGCCATAACTGCCTAAAACATGGAGCCATACCCTCTTGATTTGAGACAGGACACGAAGGGCTAATCGGAACAACAGGACCACCAAGCAGCAACTCAGAACCTCAAAAGGGAAGAAAATCAGAATCTTCACCAAAAATTCTTGATCTCACCAAGTAGCACTGTGGTGTCAAGGGTCACAGGGACAGAGGTAGGAGGAATTAGGAGAAAAGCCAGTGACCAGAAACAGCAGAAACCAAGACAGGGTTTGGAGTACAGGATGATTTAGTTCTGGAAAAGGGCACAGACATGGACTGAGATCAGAATAGCAACAAATTTCATGTCCAAAGCAGTGAAGGAAAAGGGCTCATGACCCACATCAAAGGCTGAATAGGAATAAGTCAGAATATTAAGCACCAGCTGTGCCACCAAGCAGCAAGGTCGAACCACAGGAGGGAGTTAAACCAGAATCTTTATCTAAGAAGGACTTGTAAATAATGAAATATTGATCTTTAGAACAAGGTTCTGGATGTCACCAAGTGTGGTGTCAAGGGTCACAGGGACAGAGAACAGGAGGAGACAGGAGAAATCAGGAGAAGTCTGACTGAGCCACTGACCAGGGACAGCAGAAATTGAACCAAGATTTGAAGCATGTAGTGAGGTAATTCTGGAGAAGGGCACTTACATGAACTGAAATCATAACAACAATAGATTGCAAGTCCAGAGCAAGGACAGAAAAGTGTTCGGAACCAACATCAAAGTCTGGATAGGCAGGAGTCCAATCAGGACAAAAAATCCCATTTGGGACGATGTGGCAGAAAAAATGCAAGATAGAACCTCAAGATGGAATAAAACCTAAGTCTTTGCCAAGAAAGATTGGTATCATATTATATAATTAAAAGTCATCTGACCTTGTATCATAATGAGGTTCTGGATCTCCAGGCACACAGTAGCAGTAGCAGATGCAGAACCTAGAAACACTGGGCCATTGGCTGCTGGAGCTGGTGACACCAAATAGGCAATAGACACTAGAACTGCCCCAGACATCTGCTTCTGAGTTTGTGGATCTTCCACGCCAGCTCTGATCCGGATCCGGGATGGGAATTCCATCCTGCCTGCTTCCCTGTTCAGCGACCGCTCACCTGCATTCACTTCCTGATCATCACCACCGCCTTTTTAAACGCCGTTCTCAGCCACAGACAGGCCAGAATGTCTCATATGTAGACTCTAGCCGTTTTCTGCCTCGAGAGTTTTTCATGGTTTTTCCTCCAAGTGTTTTTTCATATCTTTACCTGCCTCATTTTTTCAAGTCAAGTTTCACGTTTTTTTATACCTGGACTATTTCCGTTATTGTTTTCTTAATCAAGTTTGTTTACATTTTTGCCATGCCTCTTTCTGGATTAAACCTACTACAATTCTTGGATTACTGTCTGTGTGCATGTTCTGCTTTTAGGTCCTAATTCATCACACCTCCAGCAACCCTAACAGTACGTTCTGGCCAACATGGATCTAGCAGAATTCACCCATCTGAGAATGGCCATCCAACAACAAGGGACTCTTCTCGGGACCCATCAACAAGACCTATGACAAGTCAATCAGACCCTCGCCACCCTGTCCAACTCAAGCCGTGCCGACCCCTGCCCAGCCATCTCTGACTCCAGCTCCTGCCATCGCCTTTCTCCATGAGCTGAGACTCCCAGCACCTCAACCCTACAATGGAGAACCAGGTACTTGCAGATCATTCTTGTCTCAATGCTCATTAATCCTAGAGCTGCAACCTCTGGCCTTCCCCACAGAATGCTCCTGGGTAGCGTATACCATCATACTCCTCACCAGCAAGGCCAGGGAGTGGGGAACAGTGGTCTGGGATGCCAATGCACATTTCTGCTCCAACTTCAAAGATTTCTCAGAGGAGATGAGGCAAACTTTCGACCACTCTCAGTCCGACCGGGAGGCGGCTAGAGAATTCATGGAGCTGCAGCAGGGGTCCCGGTCTACCTCAGACTACGCCATCGAGTTCCGGATGTTGGCAGCATCGTGCGGTTGGAACGAGAGTGCCCAGGTCGACGCGTTCCTGCACGGCTTGTCTGACACCATTAAGGATGAACTGGTATCACGGGAACTGCCGTCAGACCTCTCCAGCCTCATGGACCTCGCCAACTGTATTGACACCCGTATCCAGCAACAGAGGAGAGAGAAGACTCACCCCAGCTTCACCTCCTCTCAATCTCCTTCCTCGTCTGTCGAACCCATGCAAGTAGACCAGGTTCGGGTGTCAGCTGAAGAACGACAGTGCTGGCGGAGTACAGGGGCCTGCTTCTACTGCGATCAACTGGGACACATCTGCCAAGCCTGCCTGTTAAAAGGACGAGCCCACCGGTGAATCGAGGGACTCTGGTGGGCAACACTCAAAACCAGCTCCCCGCTGATCGACCGTTTCTCCCAGTCATCATCATACTTGACAACCAGCATCACCACCTCCAGGCCCTCGTTGACTCGGGTGGACAGAAACCTGATCTGCTCCACCACCGCCAAGCATCTGGGAATCCCGCTACTCGCTCTCAACATTCCTCTCACTGTCCTGACGCTCAATGGCACCGGCTTGACCACCATCACCCACCTCACCGCCCCACTCACCCTGAGGATTTCCGGTAATCATTCTGAAACCATCCAACTTCACGTCATGAACGACCCCCACGTACCCATCGTTCTAGGATTACCTTGGTTAATGCAGCACAACCCCCACCTAAACTGGGCCGACAACACCATGCTAGGCTGAAGCCAGTCCTGCCTAGCTTCCTGCCTGCACGCCACTCTGCCTCCCACCAAGCCACTGCAGCCTTCAGCCAGCGAGTTTCCCGACCTCTCTCACATGCCTCTGGAATACCTAGATCTAAAGCATGTCTTCAGTAAGACCCGAGCAGTGTCCCTCCCTCCCAAGTCACTCCACCCCTGCATTGATTATTGAGGTCTCAACGCCATCACAGTCAAGAACCACTACCCACTACCGCTCATGACCATGGCCTTTGAACTACTCCAGGGAGCCAAGGTCTTTACCAAGCTGGATCTACATAACGCCTACCATCTTGTCAGGATCAGGGAGGGAGACGAGTGGAAGACAGCCTTTAACACCACCATGGGTCACTACGAGTACCTTGTAGTCCCCTTCGGCCTGACCAACGCTCCTGCAGTCTTCCAGGCACTTGTGAATGATGTCTTAAGGGACTATCTCAACATTTTCGTTTTTGTGTACCTGGATGACATCCTGATCTTCTCCAACTTCCTGGAGGAACATCGGGGTCACGTCCGGCAGGTCCTCCAGCACCTGTTCGAGAATAAGCTGTTTGTTAAGGTGGAAAAAAATGAGTTCCACCAGAGCTTCGTCTATTTTCTGGGGTTCATCATCTCCCCAGCAAGGATCCAGATGGACCCCCTCAAGCTTGAGGCAGTCGCTGACTGGCCCACCCCATTCTCGTGGCGAGAGCTCCAGCGTTTCCTGGGATTCGCTAATTTCTACAGACACTTCATCCGCGACTTCAGCACGGTGGCCGGACCTCTCACGGCGTTGACCTTGATCAAGAGCCCATTCAAGTGGGGGGAGGAAGCAGAGAAAGCCTTCTCCATGCTCAAACAAGTTCACCACAACACCCATCCTTACCATACCTGACCTGGCCAAGCAGTTCATTGTGGAGATCGGCGTTTCCGAGTCCGGGGTCAGAGCCGTTCTCTCCCAGGGGGCCAATGACAACAATGTCCACCCCTGCTCCTTCTTGTACCAGCTGTCCCCTGCTGAGCAGAACTAAGACATTGGCAACAGAGAGCTGTTGGCCGTCAACAGGAGTGGAGACACTGGCTCGAGGGGTCAGATCTCCCCTTCATTGTCTGGACCGACCACAAAAATCTAGAGTACCTCAAGTCCGCCAAACACCTTAATTCACGTCAAGCCCGATGGTCTCTCTTCTCCCAATTCCAGTTCATGCTCTCCTCCCGCCCAGGCTCCAAGAATGGCAAACCGGACACCCTGTCCAGGATAATCTCTTCGCGTCAGGAGGAGTCTAGACTGCCTGAAACCATCCTCCCTCTGTGCTGTCTCGTGGGGGCCGTCCTACTTGAGGTAGAGACGTTCGTGCAGAAGGCCCTGGAGCAGGACCCTGGGGCTGGTAACTCTAGCAATATACCACGTAACCATCTGTTTGTTCCCTGTTCTGTGCGAACCCAGGTACTGGAGTGGGGTCATGGCTTCAAGTTGGCTTGTCACCTGGGAGCTGCTCGAACCCTGGCACTCATTCAACGCTTCTGGTGGCCATCGATCAAGGAAGATGTCCAGGAGTTCATGGCAGCCTGCAACACATGTACCCAGAACAAGATAGCCAATCAATCCCCTGCCAGCTTGCTGAGACCCCTCCCGACTCCTCATCGACCCTGGTCACACATGGCCCTGGACTTCATCATAGGACTCCCCAACTCAAGTGGCAACACATACATTCTCACAGTCATTGACCGTTTCTCTAAGTCAGTCCACTTCATCCCTCTGCCCAAGCTTCCCACAGCTAAAGAAACTGCCGAACTACTCATCCTCCATATCTTACACATACACAGACTCCCCTCTGACATTGTCTCTGACCGGGGTCCTCAATTCACTGCGTAGTTCTGGAGGGCCTTTTGCAAACTCATTGGGGCCACCTGTAGTCTCTCACCATGTGATGCATTCACCCCACATTCCACATATCACAGTTGAAGTCTCTGGTCACTTGCACAGCACTGTGTTGATTTGAAGTTTCAGGCTTAGTTGGTGTACCTCTGTGACATCTTTTCAATACTGAATCAGCTGAACCTCACTCTCCAAGGGAAGAATAGTACCATGTTTGTGGTTGCTGACAAAGTAGAGGCTTTCAAACACAAACTGGCACTGTGGCACAAGAGCGCCCAAGAGTAGAGGATGGGCATGTTTCCACTCGAGTGAACTACTGGAGAACTCCCCACACATGAACATCACTGATGTAGTGTCTCAGCACCTCTCAAAGCTGGCAGATAAATTTGCTGAATACTTCCCTGAGTATCCCAGGGAGGGAAATTTGTGGATTTCAGATCAATTTTCTATGGACCCCATGGCAAATGATATTGTCCTGCCTGCAGAGTTGGAATCCCAATTTCTGGAAGTTTCGGCAAACAGCATCTTGAAATTACAGTGGGCCAACACAGACCTGGCCTCTTTCTGGATAGCTGCTTCAAATGAGTACCCTTGCCAAGCACTGAGAGCTGTGAAATTCTTTCTCCCATTCACAACTACATACCTGTGTAAATTGGGATTCTCAATCATGGCCACAACCAAGACCAAGGCTCAGAACAGACTAACAGCAACCCTGGAGGCCATCCGCAGAGTAGGCATCCCCCCCATCCCACCCAGAGTGGGTCTTTTGGTGTCTGAGAGGCAAGCTCAAGTATCTCATTGACTCACCATGTATGAACTGATTCCCTGTGATCCTATTTGCATATTTTATTGAGTGGTTTCTACATCCACTTCTTTTGAATCAGAAACACTTTTATTGCCAGGTATGTGGACACACGAGGAATTTGACTCCGGTTCACTTAGCTCTCATAGTAC
>JAOBAM010000018.1:21207493-21219176 GCA_025212355.1 Notarius kessleri
TTCTCCCCGTGTCTGCATGGGTTTCCTCTGGGTGCTCCGGTTTCCCCCACAGTCCAAAGACATGCAGGTTAGGCTAACTGGTTACTCTAAATTGCCCAGAGGGGTGTGTGTGTGTGTGTGTGTGTGTGTTTCTTTCCCAAGCCCAGAAATGGGAGGGTTGCAGCAGGAAGGGCATCTGGCATAAAATTATGCTACAATTAATATGGCATGTGGATCAGTAGGGTCCACATGGGCCCTGAGCTGGCAACAGCGCTGGACAAGGAGGAAGAAGAAAAAATGTATTAAATTAATTTCATTCCCCACACTTCTTCATTCATCAATACAGTTTTGAATTAGAATTTGACTTTGTTTAATCCCTGTATCATCTTTATGCTTAAACCACATTGTCTGAGCCTGTTTCACTCATGCAGACATGTCCCAGAAAGTACCATTCATAAAAAATCTGGCATCTGCATGAATGGCAAACAGCTCCATTCTGAGTTCTGGAACCATTTATTGCTTTCCATTGACTACAGACTTGTTTCTTGTTGTGGCTCTAGAAGCTAGACCACCCGTCATGCAAACTGTCACTGATACTAAACTTTTTAAAGCAAAGAGAGACGAATCCAAAATGGCTTCCTGCTCCCTACATAGTGCACTATAATGTATGTGGCTTAATATAATGACAATAGTGCACTACAGTATATGCTATATGGCCAAAAGTTGACCATCACACTGATATGTAGATTTGTTCCACAAAGTTTGAAGCAAACAATTATACTGGATGACTTTGCTTGCTGTAGCATTAAGATTTCTGCTTTATAGGAACTAAGAAGGCCAAACCTGCTCCAGCATGACTATGTCCCTGTGCACAAAGCAAGCTCCATAAAGATATTTTTTCCAAAGGCTGGTGTGAAATAACTCAAGCAACTTAGACTGAATACCTTTTGGGATGAACTGGAACATCCTCCTCACTCAACACCAGTGTCTGATCAATACCACTAACGATCTCGTTTCTGAATGAGCACAAAATCCCCAGAGCCAACTTCAAAATCTAGTGGAAAGCCTTCCCAGAAGAATGGTTATTATAACAGCAAAGGGGACTACATTTATAATGGGATTTTCAAAATGCACATATTTATTGTCAGAGAGGAACTGTCAGGGCCTTCTAGACCTTCAGAGAAGCCCAAATATATCAGCATTTCAAATGTGATATTTAATTTCTTTCATTCTTTAATTTCATTATAATTATTCTCTTATAATTTTAATTTGGCCTAATTTTCTATCAAATTTGCTTCAGAAATGAAAGGGTTACTGTCCTGAAAACATTAAAATCAAGTTATTCAATGAGATTTTTTTGTTTGTTGTCTCTAGGCTGAGAAGAGTTTAGAGCTGGCTCGCTCACTAGCGGGACAGAAGGCCATGGCAGTGTATGTTTATGTAGGAAGTGACAGATGAATTAACCAATCAGATTTTGATTTAGAATGGGAGGGACCAAAAAATGATCACCCTCTGCTTTCTCGAAGGCCAACGTGAGCTTAACCACGAATCGGTGCCATCAGCGCAGCAGTGAAGTCACCTTCCAGCTGGTGTAGCGTTCATCAGTAGTGTTAGCGAATGCTAATAAAGCGGTCAAGCCAGTGCTATTGAGAGCAAGTAACACAGGCTAATGACCGAGAAACTAAGATTTCTATCTCCAGATTCTTCTTCCACACACACTCACAGTATTTTTCACTCATATTTAAGTATTCATTTCCCTATGTAATTTACTTTGTTACTTTTAAAATCAACATTGACAACTACACATAATGGAGTGACCTGGCAGCCTGCCGCTAATCCCTTGCAAAATCCTTTGCCTGTTGCATTTTTGGTGTGTCTGGCTAAGTTCTGGCTGAACTGAAGTCCCAGCTCTAATAGCAATGGTTCACCACTGATATTGATGTTATTTAAGTCAGTGCTAAAATGCACTGAATAACCTTGAGGATGTAATGCTGACAATACAGTTCTGAGTTTATTAACAGTTTGCTTAAATTCTCAAAAATCTTTCTACTGTATAGCCGCTGACTATTTCTTCTCGTAACACCATTGTGTGGTAGAGTATTTCAGCTTATTTTGTCAAACATATACAATCGGTCAAGGTTTTCAGAAGCTGCAGTGTTTTGATTCTGTGTCTACCATTCCTTTTCCTCTCATGATTTACCATCCTACTGTCTTAAGCTCATCTCACCAAGTATAACCCTTGAACCTGCCTCATGGCCCATGGTCATTGAAATAACTGTATTCTTGACTGTCTCTCTGACCTCTCAACTCTCTCTATCTCTTTATCTCTCTCTCTGTTATACCCGTAAGGTACGATAGGGCATCTGTGGTGCTAACCTCTTCACCACATGTGCTCCATGGTAATCATTCGATCCTCTTGGCTGGTCCATGTGTATGCGCCTGCTGTGGCGTTTTCTATGGGTTCTCTTTTGAAACCGAACACTAACCTCTTCATTATGAGTCTGCTGACAATCAGAGCGCTCAGAGTCTCTGTGTGATAATCTCCCTTCTCATTAGCCCCCTATTGCTTCTCTCTTTCACTTTCTCTCTCTCTGTCTCTCTGCATCTCCATGCAAACAAACACATATACATACATAGATGCACACAAAGTTTTCAAGCGATGAACGGGACAGCAATGCTTTGCATGAAGAGAACCCGTTCTGTAACCCTACTGTCACAAGTGTGCCCTACTGCCAAGGCCATGCTGTTCTCTCACGTATCTCATATTTTTTTCTCCTCTCACTCTTTCCCTACCTACCTGTCCCACTTTCTCCAACCAGCCCCGATTGTTTTACCTTCTCAGCCCACCCCACCCCCCATCCCCTCCCACGACTCTCTTTCTGCGGTTCAGACTCATAGTTTTCCGAAAGCAGACCTTTGGTTGTGGCCCATTTCCCAGCAAAGGCACCATATTCCATTAACATCCAAGCATTGGAAATTGATTGATGGCAAATTAAGTGGGTAGAAAATCTGTCAGAAAAAGCTTCTGTTTCCATCAGTCAGTGAGTCACTAACCAAAAGCCATCTTCAGTGGTGTGAAGAGTTTAGTTGGAACACTCTAAGTTTTGACATGTTATTAGCATTGGTTTAATACAAACCACTCCTGTTGTCACCAATCACTGGTTGTTGAGCCAAAATCTGGCTAGGTAACATGGAGCAGGAATGCTGGTGTTAAGATTAGGAGGTATCCATTTAAAAAAAGACCACGCTGATGGAAACAGAGATAAAGCCTCTACTGTCCCCGTATAGTATCTCGGCTCAACATGAGAGCACTAGGGAATGATTTGACAGCAAAACTCTTGAAGATTACCCTCCCTCTATGTGAGCACTGGAGCTCCAATTTCAGCAGCATTCCAGCCTTCAATATTCCGATTTTTATCAGCACAGAGAGGAAATGTGAGCGCTGTGTGTCAAGCACGGGACGCACCACTCTCTAACTCTGAGACCAACACACCATGTACCAGAGGCCTTTAGAAAGGACAGACATAAAAGGTTATGTGTTTTACGGAAAGAGGACTAGTTAATAAAGAATATAATCTTGGCTTATTTTGCATTATTGTATTTAGGCAATTAAAATGAGCTTCTGTGAGGAATCAAGCCATATTTGTTTGATTTTTAATATTATACAACCATTTTGTATGTTGCTTCCCGCTAATTAGTGTCAGGCCTGACATATTACATCCTTTTTTAGCTTTAACACCCAAACATTCTAAATCATAAATATTAAATATCATGCAGAAATACACACAAGGCTGAAAGCCAAAAAAAAAGAGACTACTTCTAATAGCATTTTTCCTTTATCTACGTCAGACACTTCATCTACATTATACTCTGATCATCTTTAATTAAAAAAAAAGCATTTCTCTCTGATACATTCATACAGTATGTTTGAAAGTGTTGCAGTTCACAATGTTCCAGCAATTATGCTGGATCCCAAAATGTTCCAGAAGGAACTGGTGTATGAGAATAGAAACTGTGAGTGAGGAAGAACCCCAACAATGACAGCCGACGAGGCCTGAATGCACAGTATGGCTCCATGTCTCTTTTGCTCTAGCAGGGTGCCAGGAAAGCTGTTTAAAATAAACCAGAGGATATCCTTAACGCTCCCGTATCCTCATCAGCAGAACATATAAAGCCTGGGTGAAACAACTTTATTGAACGCACCTCATTAATTTTCTCAATCCATTTATATAATATGCATTGTTTGCTTTAAAGTTTTTACAAGTGAAATATAATGGTAAACATGCAAATTCATCTCTTTTTTTTACTTTCATCCTCGCTATGCTTGCGCATTCTATTGAGGAAATGCTAATTATAATAAAAAGCTTTTAGCTATGCTAATGAGGTCATTTGCATGCGATCCATCAGGCTGGGGGGAATTACAAAAATTTCACTCCACGCAAAGTTTCGAAGGCACCCATTTTCAACGAAGACTTTAATCTAATTTTAAAAAGCAGGCCGCAGCACAATCATTTCCAGATCCGCTACATCCAAACAATCATTAGCATAAACACAAAGGAAACAGAAATTGGAGATAGATTGGATGGATGGTGCAGTGATCTCCTCTTTGTAGATGCTGTCTGGGTGTTTCATACGTGTGCATTGAACTTCTTGTAACGTCTTATTGAGCTACAGATCACTGAAGCTAGGCAACTGTTTAGAAATAAGAAATAGGTCTTTTACAACAAATAACATGTTTGTTTTAAGTGTTTTTGGCAGGGCAGGAGCAGCTGCATGCATCCATGTTTGCACATCTGTTTTGGGGTAGTTATGTTTTTATACTTTGTGTTTTTTCTTTCCTTTTTATGAGTACAGCACATTTAATCTCCTACCTGCAGCTCATACAGGTTAATGATCATTGTGTGTGTGTGTGTGTGGCCTGGGGCCTTGATCTGGACCCACAATTTCTATACAAGGCTTCCCTTTACCCTCCTTTCTCCTCTTCCTCTCCCCCTCCCCATAATTCCCTTCGTTTCTGACTCAGCCCCCCCACGTCGCACCATGCGCTCCACAAATGGGCCCACACTCTGGCCTCTAATGGAGCAGATACATTCAGATGGGCTGCTTTATTTATGCACTTTAGAGAAGCCCTGATTCGAGACATTAAGATTCATGATATTTGGGCGTTTGCGACGCACTCGCTGTTTTAATATTATTCATTGCGTTCCCCTGCAGGATCTGCAGCTGGCAGACTTCCGAGCAGGTTACGCTGAAGGAGAGCCGGAAAAATAGCAATCGGACACACTTCTGACTTAGTGTGCACACACCTTAAAGCTATGATCCTTGTATTTATCAGATCATGTCTCCTGCTCAGCTTTGAAGCAGGTGATGAGTGAAGTATTTATTTATTTTTTATTAAATGTTGCAAATATTCGGTTGCTGTATAAGCCCGTACGTATGTTTAGAACAAGTTGATCTCTGTTGTTGCCATAATCTGTCCATCTGTGTGCAAGTACACAGATATAAAGCTCTTGACAGATGTGAAATTTGGCTCGGTGACAGCGAGACGGTCTGTGCATGATAAACGGGCTCTATAAACAGTAAAACCATTTCCTCCTGCACTCCAGGATTACTGTGTAGCAAACTTCCCAAACTTATTTAAGATAAGTGTTTGTCTTTCATGCCTCAATAAATATGATAACATGAACAAGAGGGATCTGGTCTGAGATTATCTTTCTTCCTTGTTTTATATGCATGGATTCGGGTTTCCAGTGCTTTTCCTTTTGCTAGAGGGAGGCCGAGGCCCAAAGGAGTTGAATATTTCAGTGCTAATCTAAGACCTAACTTCCCCATATCCACAGATTTGTGTTTATTTGGATACAAATTCTTAATTGGCACCACAGGAGTTTGCGTCTTGCTCTGAAGAAGGTCCTGATTTTCTCTGTATGCATATGATACTTGTGATACTTAAGATAATCAGTCCTCTTTATGCTGTTGTGTTTGTTTCGCCTTGTGTTGAAATATATTTGCCTGTCTGTAAGCAGTATATAATATTTTTGTAGATTGAGCATAGATTGAAGAGACAGGACAAGATGGACACAATGTTTAGATGTGCCTCAGTAGTCCTGGTTGTTTTTTAATTACTGTTTAATTAAGAAGCTCAAAAAGGTCGAGAGGCAGACGGAAACACACAGCACACACAGTCAGACATTGGTTCATTACTTTTGTCGATAGCTGTTCTCCACAAGTCGCTTGTCTGAATGAGCTGCAGTGATCAGACAGGCTAATCATTGGTGCTGAAGGGTCAGATGGCGCTACATGATCGACCAGAAGCTATACAGTTTGGCTGGCCATTCTCTGTAGAGCGTCTCCGATTCTGAATTTAGCTCTGCGTTAGGACACTTTTAGTGAGTCATGTCTATAAAATCTCCACAATGCTTCTTACCTCACAGTGATTACAAAAAGAAAAAGATGTTATCCTAATGATTATCTCTGTGAGGTAATCATTATCGATATTGATAAATGTAACTCTGTGAGAGTTACGTTTCATCAAATCAAATGTATTTGGAACAAATCCAATAGAATCAAATCAAAAGAAAAATGATTCTAATTCAGAATCAAATCTAATCAGATTTGAACATTCTTCAATTGAATTAATTTGAATCAATATCAAATCACATTGATTCTAATTCACCAGAATCAAACTGAATTAACTGAAACAAGAGTCAAATCAGATTGAACTGAATGAGACAATTGTTGCTGATTGTGACTTAACGGGACTGATATGTACCATGATCAAACTATCCAAAAATTTCTTCCTACACAAGAAACTACACTCAGTGAGCGTTTACAGAAAAGGGGGAGTCATAAACATAAGGCAAGTGAGTCAGACAGTGTTCCAGAGCTTTTAATGCCATTCACAATGTTCTGATTAGACACCAATTTTCCTCCCTTTGCTCCACGTTCATGAGCTTTTGATGTTCATGAGAATTGTGCTCCATGCATAATTCTGCGTTCCTTTTTTCTTTATTTCCCTTTTCACACATGCTTCTCCTTGGCTAAATGAATAGCAAGTGGTTTTATGTAACATACTAGTACATGTGATCTAGAGGTTCTCCTGCAGCAATTTCCTGTGTTTCCCTGCAGTGATGTGTTCTCACACTATATTCATACACTTTGTGTGATATAGCGGCTAACTGTGTGTGTATGTGTATGGCGGTTTACAGGGAAGGGTGTCATGTGTACAATGTTATCACAGGACACATGTCTGTTTTGTCCATTAGGTTAGTGACACGAGTGAGTGATAGCTGCAGTGTGTCAGTGAATAGGGATGATATGTTGTTATCGGTCAATAAACTGAGATCACTGATGTGTGTGTCATGTCCGTGAGAGCCGTGATGCTTTTTAAAAGGGCAAACTGCACAGCTTAATCAGGGCACACTCTTTACCCTGTGAGACTGCATGATGACCCAGGAGATCTCCTATCTCATTAGAAAGTGTATGTGTATTTATGTGTGTGTGTGTGTGTGTGTGTGTGTGTGTGTGTGTGTGTGTGTGAAAACATTGGTGGCTGTGTATTATTACAGAGCTGTGGCGTTAGGTAGTGCGTTACTCAAGGGAGTGAGACTTGAGAGGCCTCCTAAAGTACTGTGCAATAATTGGAATAGCTTTATCTTTAGTCTCATCAATTAATGTGCAATTTTCCATTTAATTACCAACTCGCTCCCAAAATTTGCAATTAAAATGAGGAGAGATAACAGTGAAGATGCCTTTTGGCTGATAGCACTTGGAATGAGAACACAGGCTTAGTGTGTAATCAGTATACAAATCACACATACACACAACATCCTCAATTTGTATGATTTGGATGAGGTTCATAAAATATGCAACCCTGAGCCAGAATCTAATTTGGGCTGGAAGAGTCTTCACGTTCCTCCAAAGTCCTACATAAAACAGTTAGAGTACATACAAGGGTTCCGATCGTGGTTGCCTTAAATCCGTGTGTGTGTGTTTGAGTGACTGTATGAGAAAGACATCCACAAATAGGTAGTAGTTTGTGTTGGCCTGCTCTGTTCTTTTCCACACATGGCGACCAGGATGAGAACAAACTGGAAGGCAGACGGAGAGGAAGAGTGCGAGAGAGAGAGAGAGGAAAGAAAGACAGTCTTAATGCTGTTTCTGCACTGTTGTATAAGAAGAGACAGATTTGTCTAGCAGATTTGCCTTGACTCACAGGTCTGTTTTCTTGAACATTCCCACTCCCTTGTGCATGACTTTTTTTTTAAAGATATGAATTATCTCTGCCTCAGCTAGATCATGTACTTGCTCTGTTCTTTGACAGTAATTGAAGAGACAGACAGCCAAAGGCAGTTCCTGAGTTGCAGAGTGCCAATAAACCTGTCTCATGGGAGGTCCTCACAGAAGCAAAACTATATAGGTCATAATTCATATGGCAGTGTATTGTTTTAAAGTAATTACAGCTACCCTGCTCAGTGTAGGAGGTTATGTTTTTATAATTCATATAATTTGTCAACTTTTCTGTCATCATCTTTCTGACAACAAGATAAATAAAGTTCAAATAATAATCCCCACTGCAACCATTCTCATACATGACAACATCGAAGGCTATAAAACTTTATATATATAATCAATGACCGCGAGTTGGCCTAGTGGTTAGTGTGTCTGCCTCTCGATCGGGAGATCGTGAGTCCTACTCACGGTCGGGTCATACCAAAGACCATCATAAAAATGGTACCTACTGCCGTCTGGCAAGACACACTGCAATACAGATGCGAGTGGGGAGTCAAACTCTCGCGGTTACCAGAGGACTAGCCCCCCACTGTAACCCTAGCTATGTAACATAGGCGAGAGGCCAAGGGCTATGGAAACGGAGATCGGTGCCACCCTATGCGCCACATGGCGTGGGAAGGACTTTGATTTGATTTGAAATATATTCTTTCTTCTTGCTCCACAAGTCACAGACTAGTGGGCTAAGCTCTTGGCAGTGCTAGGTCTGACCCTAGATCTCATTTTGTAAGTCGGTCTTTTATCCTAGAGATAAAAAGAAAAAGTTTTCTCTCAGGCAGATGCTTTAGCTTCCCTCTTACGATGTTGATATTGCAGGACCTCAGATACGACTCCCTTGTATGTTGTTTGGTGTTTTTTACTTTGGCTATTTAAGTTTACTCGGCTGCACTAATGGATTGGAGCAGATGGAGTCATCAAAATGTTGCTGCCACAGTGGAAGGCTCCATGAAAATGCCCAGGCCCTGGGGGAGAGGGCGGTCCTGTAACTTAAACATCCATAAACATGTGCTCTATAATTCAGCCATGCCTTCCTGACTGATGGGTCCCGAACGTCAACAGCTGTCAGATGTCAGCCATTGTTAACCCCCCACCGTACGCCTTTCGCCCTCTCCTGGGGGTACATAAATTAGCCTATTTACTGCTGCTGTCTCAAGGGTGGCCACTGTATATGGCTCTGAAATGCGCGATATTATTATTATTATTCAAGATTCAAAGATTCTTTATTGTCAATTCACAATATATCCAGGACATATAGGAGAATCGAAATGCCGTTTCTCTCTCACCTTACTTGTAAAAAACAGATAAAGATTACACAAAAAAAGAGTAATTTGCTGAGCCGAGGTGTGCTCTACCATCCAGTGGAAAAGCTCTAACACACAAGGTAAGCGTGTGTCTGTGCATCATGTGGTTCGAGAACGGTTTACTTGTAGATTGCAAGGTTTCAATAAAAAGTTCATTCAAGATATAACATGCTTGAGAGGATATTATACAGACAACCCACATAAAATCCTATCCATTAAAGGTGAGCTAGATATTTGTATTGCCTAGAAAATTCAAATAACCTGGGAAGGATATGTAGAACATCAACAAAAATGTAAAAATTGTTTAAGGTGATCAAAAGTTTAATCATTTGCCTATGAAATTCATGAATTTTCAGAAAGACAAACATGAAGGAGATGTCCAGTGTAGCGAGATACTTTTACTAAAAGTAACGCATATTTTCCAACTGGGAATTAAAATGAGACACCTGTTTGACTTGTTCCTCCATGGACTGGTAATGTGATAAGTAGCATTGTAACGACTTCGATCAGTGGCTGCCTTTACATTAAGTATTGGGTGATACCTCATCACTTTAGATTTGCTTTGGATGAATTACCTTCATAGATTGCAGCTAATGGTTCTTGTAAGCTCCAAGTAAGCTGGGTGGCTAAAATTAGCCAAGTGATCTGAGCTAACATGGCAAAGGCTGTGATGCTAACAGACCAAGCTAACAAAAGCTGTGACATTAACCAAGTGAATTAATGTAGGCTGAAAAAATTGGGATGGCACTGTGTCATGAATTAAATAGCTATGGTTGTTGCGGGGCGGCACGATGGTGTAGTGGTTAGCACTGTCGCCTCACAGCCAGAAGGTCCGGGTTCGAGCGCAGCGGCCGGTGAGGGCCTTTCTGTGTGGAGTTTGCATGCTCCCCCTGTGTCCGCGTGGGTTTCCTCCGGGTGCTCTGGTTTCCCTCACAGTCCAAAGATATGCAGGTTAGGCTGATTGGTGGCTCTAAATTGACCGTAGGTGTGAATGTGAGCGTGAAATGGTTGTCTGTTTCTATGTGTTAGCCCTGCGATGACCTGGCGACTTGTCCAGGGTGTACCCCACCTCTCGCCCATAGTCAGCTAGGATAGGCTCCATCTTGCCTGTGACCCTGTAGGACAGGATAAGCGGCTACAGATAATGGATGGATGGTTGTTGTGTTTCATGTTTTGTCCATAAATAGATGCCTTTATATTGTTTAATTATATTAAATTACATTGTAAACACATCATTCCAATGTTGTTGTAGTTCACCAATTGACAGCTCCTTTAAGTTGCAAGATGGACAGGATTTTTTTGGTGGTTATTACAGCTGCAGTATTAATTAAGACTAACTATTTACACTAAATAATTAAGTATAATATGGTATGTAACATGCTGCTCTTGTTGCAAATGTATGCGGAAGCCATGGCCTAATGGTTATAGAAGCAACTTTGGGACCAAAAGGTTGCCGGTTTGATTCGCTTGACCAGCAGGAATGGCTGAAGTGTCCTTGGGCAAGGCACCTAACCCCCAACTGCTTCCCAGGCTGATCTGGGTATGTTGTACAATCCTCCGGATAAGGGCGTTCGCTAAATGCCTGTAAAGTATGTCAAATGTTTTGATAGTCATTTAACTATGGGAGGACCCTGTGTAGTCTTGTTGTTAAGGAGTGTCTGTTTCAAGCTATCATAATAGGGTGGTGACAGATTAATCTTTGTTACATGTCAAAATTTTATGGTCATCTTAATAGCTTGGTTGTTGTGTGTGAATTGATTTGATTTTGTTTCCTTCAACAGTGAGAGACCAAGGGAAGTGTTCATGTGGCATGAGTGCTTGGGTGATGAGACCCTCTTCAGGAATAATTTAAAGTTACTGTTGGATGTTGCATGTAACAACTTGTGTATTGTGTTGTACTGTAATCTCGTGAGTTTCATATCTGTTTGCTGTGTGACATGTAGTTAAGGCCATCTGGTGATGCTGAAGAGCAATATAACTGGGATACTTGGTGATTATAGGGTAGAGCCTCATGCATCATCTCATCTCATTATCTCTCGACGCTTTATCCTGTTCTACAGGGTTGCAGGCAAGCTGGAGCCTATCCCAGCTGACTACGGGCGAAAGGCGGGGTACAC
>JAOBAM010000018.1:21657546-21668895 GCA_025212355.1 Notarius kessleri
AGCTGGGATAGGCTCCAGCTTGCCTGCGACCCTGTAGAACAGGATAAAGCGGCTAGAGATAATGAGATGAGATGATCAAATTTGCAAAAAATAAAAATGCTCTGTTTCTCAAAATCCAGTGAATGCCGATATAATAAAGCATTAAAAAAAGTTATTCCACTCAATTTTAACATCTATGGCTTATAGCCAATTGGTGCTCCACGCCTCGTTGACTATCAGTTCATGTATGACTCGATTTCGTGGAATGACTGTTAAATATGTAACTCAATGTCCTGGATGTAGTTTCCATGAAAAATACAAGTGGTGTACAGTATTTCCCCATGGAGAGAGAGAGAGAGCGAGAGAGCGAGCTGGCCTCGTGGTTAGTGTGCTATATACTGTATGTTTAATGTTGTGGAACATCCAGGAAACAAATAAGCTCCTCCTATCATTACGTTATAACGGTTATAAACAGTAATTCCTTCACTAGCCTCTCTTTTTTTCCTCTCTTAAAGTTAATAATACAAAAAACCTGGCTTGCTATGTTACCAAGAAACCAATAAATCTGCTCTTACTAAAAAAAAACTTGTGATTTTGCCTTGGACCTAAATGTCACAGCTGCTGTTATAGGAAATGATAATACCTTCTAACCAATCAGCATTGAGAATAGAGATATAAGCCCCATTATTGATCCTATTTCTATTTTATTAGCCTCAGAATTCCGATGTTATTGATTCTAAAGTTTCTAACTCTGTATGATTTCCTTCACATTCAGTGGCTGGATAAAGTTTAATCTTGAGTGTTAGGATTTTAGTGGTTAAGGTTGTCTACGCTCACTGGTACCTCGTTGAAGATGGCCGAAAGACATTTCTTCCCTGAAGCAGTGACGTCTTTTGTGTTGACGGGATTTAAAGTCACGTTCAGGACAGACTCGCTGTCTGATTCGCACGTTGTCTCGTCTCGTACTTCTGGCACCTTGAAAAAAACACACACACACGCAGAATAGGGTCAGGAGGTTCTGATCATGAAATGCCGAGGCTAACCTGCCCTGTGATAATGTGCCTGTAAGTAAACACAAGAGTGACAGCACTAGAAGTTTTTTTTTTTTTAAACAACGAACACTTTTTTTGTTTCTTGAGTTTGTACTAAAGCTACAGGGCTAATGTTGCTAACAAGTAAGGGAAGCTTCTTGCCTCTAGTTAACCAAGTGAAAATTGCATCTCAAAGGCTCAGTAATGCCACAGGTTAATAAAATGGCAGAATACTTACTATGTTTGTAGTAACATGCTAGGACATGCTGTTATAGAAAAATAATAAACGATGGGGCGGTGTGATGCTGCGCGGCATGAAATGGAGTAACTTTTACAACTGATTACTTTCCTAGTCCATATTATCATTTACGTTTGTAGTATAAACACGTCCACATCTGTGTGTGTTCTCTCACCTCCGTGTCTGAGGTGTCTCCTGAGCAGCTGAAGGCAGCCATGTGAGCGACTCTTTGACTCGTGCTCTCCTGCTCGGAGTCGTAGCCGTTGTTAGAGCGCAGAGTGGACATGCCGCTGTCCACGCAGCTCTCGTCCAGGCTGTCCACCTCACAGCTGCTGTGTCTGCGCATGGGATCACACAGCGCCAGAGCCAAAGATTCCCTGCTCGGAGTTTGCAGGCCCTCCGTTATCCTAAGCTGCTCGTAATCATCATCCATGTAGCCCTTACAGCACCTGCAGAGCCATAGAAATACTTCAGTAACACAAAAAAAACCATAATCTTTTCTACTTTTCATGTGTCCAGATGGCTATTTGCTGCTCCCTACAAACTGCAAAGCACATTACGGGTGTTCTGCATCATGTAGTTTTGTTCTGTAACCTTTTGTGAGATTTCAGGAGTGTGCTGAATATTCTACATTATACTCTCTGACACAAAAATGGCAAAACTCCCTAAGTAATGCACTTTATAGTGAAAAACGTGAATTTGCACGTCTTGGGAGTACAACAGCTGCCCAAAACCTGACACATATCTAAGCAACCATTTCCTGCAGTGCTACTGAGGATATTTTTGACAGCAATACTGTGTGTGTTATAACATATTTATTGACAAGGTATTTGGCGTAAACATGTTTACTAGCTGTCATATTGTTATCTTTAACACCTACTACTGACATGACCAATCGTTCCCATATTCTCGAATCACGTTGGTCAAAAGGTGTTTATTAATTTTCTGTAACAGCAGCTCCGACTTTGTCTTTGTAGTACTTTGTCTGCAATTCAAATCGTACCTTTAAGGCTGGTGTCGTAATGACTGTTTATAGCTGCTATAAGGTGAGTGATAACAGGATATAACTTGTCACATGGATGTTCTTTAACTAAAAATGGATAAATAATGTATGATGTGCTCATCTTACTCTATATATTTTGGGGCATGCTTTTATTGGAAAACGGTCAACTTTTGTGGTGATAACAGTAACAACAAAGGTGCTATTACAAGTGACAAAGTACCACAAAGCTAATATCTCAGTGTAATAGCAATGTTTTCTATAACATGTTGTGTACTTTATACATAATTTTTTAAAAATCTATCCACATTCACTGGATATGAGCAATCGCACGCTATGATTGGCTACTCTACCACTAGGATATCAGCTCATAATACCGTGAGTAGAGAAAAACAAAATGGCGGAGCTTGTTGCTGAACCAACCGAGGACGAAATAAAAACTCTACTTGAAAATAAAACCCCAAAATAACAAAAAGCAACAAAATATGGAATAGAAGTATTTGATAGTCAGAATGTATCTTTTTTTATTTTTCAAGAATTATTATTATAGCATTTTTCATAAATTGTTACTGTCATTTCGCCGGTTTGTTTACATTCTAAGCGGAAATGATTTTGTCAGACGTTTTGTATAAAGCTTTTATTTATCAAATTTACAAAAAATAAAAATGCTCTGTTTCTCAAAATCCAGTGAATGTGGATAGAATAAAACAGTTATTCCACTCAATCACATTGTACATGGCTTACAGCTCATGTATGACTCGATTTCGTGGAATAATTGTTAAATATTCCATGTTTTATGTGCTTTGTAAATACAGGAACAGTGACATGCAGTGTTGCTCTTGTTTCACAGGATGGCAGTAGAGTGACAGGAATGTGTGGTGGCTATTGTGGCAAATGCACTCCGGCCTCCAGTTCAGGCCTTCTCATCCAAGTTACATGAGTCTCAACCTTCTTACAGGTCCCGACTTACATTCATCATTCTTCGACACATTTGCGTGACAAATTAAAGGAAAAATCCAACACTGCACACTGGTTATGATTGTACAAGTCTCGAGACAAGAATTGTACTGTCGAAATGATCGCTGTTCTTCCAAAAGAATGTCAAGGCCATAGCATTTGATTTTACATCATTTTCTGATCCTCATAAAACCATCTAGTGAGCTCGTGTGCATCACGACCTGAATTTTTCCTTTAATTTGACACCTGTCTGTATCTTTTCGGACCTGGGATTATGCAGCTGAGATTGTACCAAATTGTAAACCTCATGTATACGGTATAATAAGGGTACTGAAGTGATATCAACCTTGAAAGTAAACTTTTAAGATTTATAACTCATCATTTTGCTTATGTTCTCACAAATATGCTTACGTCCAAACGCTTCATATTTTCATGGCTGATTTTTCCTCAGGACGCTCTCTTCTTCTGGAGTTCTTCTGTCCACGTGGTGCTAAAGACAACAAAGACAATGAAGAACGTCCCTCGTCCATCCCCCGACTTCCTGCTGTATGTTTGTAAATATCAGCTGATATGTACATCATATCTAATGTACAAAACGTGTCGAATTATTTATTATATTCCACATTTATTTTTGTACAAGTATTTAAAAAGCAAATAAAGCCATTTGTGAATTGGCGCCTGTTCAAAATGCAGGCTATTTGTTCATGTACAGTCATAACAAAAGACGTCACGTCCTTCATCGATGTACAGATTGTGGTTTTGTCTCGCGTGTCACGCCGAGTTTTGGGGTTTATAATAAGTGCAGTGTTTTTCTTTATTGAAAAAACTGTCTTGAGTCAGGATAGGTAGGACATTAAAAAACCAGCAGCTAAAAAAAAACCACACACACATGGGAAAAGTATTTACCTCTTACGCTTTCATGTTGGTGTCATACATACGACCTGTGGATGTTGAAGAGGACTTGTTGAATTTGTGAGTCTTGTAGAAAGGAAGTCATGTTTTCCTAGCTCAGTTTAAGCCGGCTTTACACTGTCGCAGACCAAAAAAAAAAAAAAAATCACAAAGACAAAGTTCTGGAGGGGTCGAGAACCAGATCTTGCTGATCGATGACTTAAGCAGAATGTAGCTTTCTTTAATCACAGGTCTATCGTAAGAGGATCTTTATCATATACTGTAATATGACATGAAGAAAGCATGTTATCATACAGTCGGTTATAGAATTCAGCGAAGATTTTTAGGAGCATCTAATAGTCTGTGTGACAAGTACTAATCTTAAAGGACCACTGAAATCACACAGGCTTAAGTTAGTGGAGGCAAAATGGAAACTCAGGGTAATTCTCGAGAATAAAGCAGCGAGGGGAAGTCGTGATTGGCTGTACACAATGATAAAGGTTGGCAAGACTTCGCAGGGACCGTGTAACGTCCTGGATTCTGAACAAAGTAACAGAATACAAATGTTAACGGGAGTCTGAGAGGAAAAATGGCATGGAATACTGTCGTGTTGACAGTGAAAGGTAGTGTGTGTGTGTGTGGGGGGGGGGGTATTAAAGGAATACTCCAGTGTGTCTCATCCTCATCTCTCCTCACCACATCTGTAGTGAATGTGTTAATATGACCGACAAAAAAAAAAAAATCATTCCCAGTACTGAGAAAAAAAAAACTAAGAACTTGAAATGTTCATACTTCTTATAGAAGTCTAAGGGCAGATGTTGAATTCCGTCAATAAACGTTTCAATCATTTATTTTCCCATTAAAAAAATACAACAATTAAAATGTTAACAGTAAGACGAAAGTGAAGAAAGTCTTTGCGAAGGTGTGCTTATGGAGTTTTATTCAACTTTCCAACACTCTGTTAAAGCTAGACCGCCTTTCAGATTTTTCAAGTGTCGGTCCTAAAAAGAATTTTCCCCGACACCTAATTATTTTTGTTCAGTGGACCGAAAGCTACTGAATTCGAATCACAGACTTCGAAATGTGTTAGTTTTTTAAAAATAGAACAATTAATGAATTTAAGGCAATGTGGCTTTAAATTCTCCGCTATTTTTTCCTGCTTCACCATGACTCGATACAAGATACTATGTCATGCATCACGTGGTGGGCTTTCCCCGTTCGCACAAGGCATTGTGGGATACAAATTTGAAACAGGAGAGAAAAATGGAATATGTGGGTGTGCAAATGAAACGTGAAAGACCGACTACAGTAATGGAAAGTGAGAAGAAAAGACGTTATGTTGCGAAAGACAGGAAATGCAGGCCCAAACTAATAAATATCGGCAGTCAGTGAGCACCTCGGTGTGATCAGCTGTTCGTTTAACGACAAAATTATGTAATTGTCAGTGCGTGGTCTGCGCATGTGCACACGGACTTCCTCTGTCTGCTTGACTGCGCGAAGCGAGCAATTTCATGCACATTATCTGCTAGGGAATCCCTTCAAATACAAAAAAAATAAAAATTTAAAATAAAAATAAAAACCTTCCCAGCCACAGAATGGCCTGTTTTTTTGTGGGATATTGCAGAAATAAACATATATCACAATGACCAAATTTCAGAGGGAACTAAATTTTACTGATTTTATGAAATCGAAAGGCCATCTCGCTTTAAATAAGGACCTAGAAATTGTGCAGAAGCTTTAATATTAAATACTCAAGATATTGAACATTTACTTTCTTTGTTTAAATTTTGTTTCATTCCAATTTAAAAAAAAAAAAAAAAGATTTTCAATATGGTCTCAGACTATTGGACTCTACCATATATCTAATAAGTCTTACATGTTTGAGACTTTAATGCACATGGGCCTAGACTACCAAACCCAATGAAAACATTAGTTTCTTTACTTAAAATGATTGTGTTACAGTTCTGCAGGAAAATAATTCTCCAGTTTGATATATTCAATGGACTTCATGCCAATGCACTTTTGAGTGCTATCTGTTATCTGTTATTGCTTCACATAAAAGGAGCATTATTATGGAGAAAATTGTTATGCGTTTGGTGTTTAAAAGATCTGAGTCTGGACTGTTGTACGAGCAAAATCAGGTGACCTTATAACAGCATCTTACTTTCCTCTAGAACTCTCACTTGAAATTGAACAGTACAAGTTGTGGATTGAAAGCTGTGCAGGCCAAATTTAATTCCTTCTTCAGCTCAACCTATTTAATAGACTTTGTTCTTATAGGATACTTTAACTGAGTCTTGCCAACAATAGCTAACCACATGCCTGCATGTCTGTGCAGTTAAAGTTAGTGTGTGTCACCGATTCTTAGATGTATAGGTATAATTAGAAACAGTCCACCATCAATTCTTGCGAGTCCAAATTGCTTTACAGTTTTCATTGGTAAGATTTTATTGCACAAATGCACCTGAGGTAGCTGAGGTAAGATGGAACAAGAACTTTTGGGCAGTATCAGAGATGATTCTTCCAGTCTTCTTTGTGGATGACTATAAAAATAGAAGAACTTGTCTTCAATTTATTTAATAGATAAAATAGCAAGTTTTGTTTTGGATTCATTCATTCATTCAATCTTCAGTTATCACTTTATCCTAGTCAGGATGCTGGTGGATTTGGAACCATGTCCTGGGAACACTGGGTGTGAGGTAGGAATCAAGGCACAATGCTCCACCATAGGGCATCATGCGTGCACACACACGCACACACACACACGCACGCACACACACACACACACTCATTCAAAATTAAGAGCAACTTATCATAGCCAATCCACCTATTGGTATGTTTTTGGCAGGTGGAAGGACACGGACATGGGAGAATTTATGCAATAATTTTGATCTCTAATTTCATGTAATTATTCATTGGTTCATTATAATTTCATTGATCTCTAATTTCACTGAACTGGGTGTATAATGTGTGCATATGGTATCTGAGCTGAATATTATACACACATTTGCCACCTTCTTTTGTGTGTGTGTGTGGCAGTTTTATTTGATTTCGAAGATCAGTGGGAAGGTAACAACTTCCCGCCTGACTGTGGGGGAAACTGGAGCACCTGGACAAAACCCATGCAGGCATGGGGAGAACATGCAAACTCCACACAGAAATGGCCCATCAGCTGTGAGGTTCAAATTTGGAACCTTCTTGCTGTGAGGCGATGTGCTAACCACTGCACCATGCCATCTACCTTCTTTTGTAAACCAACTCTATACATATAATTAATGTTTGTATAACACATATACATGCACCTCATACTCAGAAGCCACAATGGACAAGGTTGACCCTCCCTGTCCAGCAGATGCCTCTGCAGGTTTTTTTTTTTCTTCAACAATTAGTTTCAATCCTAGAAATGTTTATGGCTGTATGTTAAATGCTGTATGGCTCTGAGTGCTGGAGGGTGACCAAGAGCGGCATGAAGAAGCTCAGTGTTTTCCACAACGGATGCCTCAGGAGAATCTGCCGCATTTTCTGGCCCATGAAAGTCTCCAACACAGAGCTCTACTAGAGAACCGGCAGCCAGGACATCACCACTGAGATCAAGCGCCACCAGATGCGATGGCTAGGACACATCCTCAGAATGGACCAGTCGCGTAAAAAGGAAGCAAGGACGCCTGAAACCACATGGAGGCATACCATCATGCACAAACTGAAGGAGATGGGGCTCTCATGGGGTGAGGCACAACATGCTGCAAACGACAGAAACAAATAGAGACGCCTTGTTGATGCCTTATGTCCTGCCTGGGACAAAGAGAACTAAGTAAAGTAAGTAAGTAGAAATGTTTTGTGTGAAATCAAAGCCATCAGCTCGTTTGAGCATTGTGAAAGATTCAAACTAGCCAATTTGGCACAAGCACCCATGCCACAGTTAAAGTGACTGAGATTGCATTTTCTCCCCATTCTATCTGATGTGAACAATAACTGAAGCTCATGACCTGTATCAGCATTATTTTATGCATTGCAATGCTGCCACATGACTGGTGGATTGGATAACTGAATGAATGAGCAGGTGTACAAGATGCTCCCAATTAAATAGCCATTGAGTGGCCCATCTGCACAGCCTCTCATACCCCTTTTCCACCAATAGGGAAAGCTGGTTCTGTTCTGGTTTGAACACCAAACTTTCAACCATTCAGAGCATTTTGACCAAAAATAAATTGGTTTGGAACCTGGAACATTGGTTCCCAGCTTGAACCAAAATATAGATTTTTTTTTTTACAGCGCGAACCGTGACATCAATGAGAATGTCATTAGTTTGGAGAGGAAGCAGAGCACAGCAATGGAGAACATGAAGAAGAAGACTTTATTTGTCACATGTACATTAGAGCACAGTGAAATTTAACCCATCTGAAGCAGTGAACACACACACGTGGACAGACGAGTAATGAACACACATAAACATACCCAGAGCAGTGGGCAGCTGTACTGCAATACCAGTGGAGCAGTTGGGGGTTAAATGCTGGCTCAAGGGCACTTCAGCCATGGACATCGAGGGAGGGGAAGGTGCTGTTCATTCACTCCCTCCAGCCACACATTTTTTCCTGCTGGTCCAGGGAATCAAACTGGCAACTTTTTGGTCTCAAAAGGTGTATCTAAAGATGCATCACAAAAAGGATACAGCTTCAGAAAAAAATGGAACCACAACAAATATCTGCAATAACAGAACAAAAGCTCAAAGGTAATCAATGCGCTCCATGATCTTGCTACTCCTGTCTTGCTACTACTGGGCTGCTTTTGTTCTGGGCTGCCTGTTCCTGTAGGTCAAAAAGCAGTATCAGAGGCCACAATAGGCACAGTCGATCCTCCCTGCCCAGAAGGTTTGCTCCTGTAGAATAGGGAAAAGGGGTGTATACTTTCTCCTTTTCCTGAGGACATCAGAGGAAGTTGTGAAAAGTTGTTTCTCATGCTCAAAAAAATCCAGTTGCCACATGGGCAATAGAAAGAATAGAGTGTGTAACAGTGAGTAGAATAAATAGTATAATTGTTTGTAATTTAGATAAATCATGGGTGGCACGGTGGTGTAGTGGTTAGCGCTGTTGCCTCACAGCGAGAGGGTCCAGGTTCAAGACCCATGGCCGGCGAGGGCCTTTCTGTGTGGAGTTTGCATGTTCTCCCCGTGTCTGCATGGGTTTCTTCCGGGTGCTCCGGTTTCCCCCACAGTCCAAAGACATGCAGTTAGGTTAATCGGTGGCTCTAAATTGACTGTAGGTGTGAATGGTTGTTTGTCTCTGTGTGTCAACCCTGTGTCACCTGGCGACTTGTCCAGGGTGTACCCCGGTTCAGGCTCCAGCTTGCCTGTAGAACAGGATAAGCGGCTCCAGATAATGGATGAATCTGGAACCACTGGGCAGAGGCAGGATGAATACACTCTGGATCTCTGAATCCATCACAAGTTAGAGTAGAAAATCTACTGCCAGAGGAAATCAGGGAACTGGAGGAAACCCACAGTCACAGAAAATCAAAAATGCTTTTCTTTTCTGTTTACTTTTGTGGCTCGTCTGTGACGTCACGCAGCTGTATGACTGTCTGAGTGTCGTGTTTGATGTTGTTGCTCAGTGTTGCACATCTGGACGCTGCAGCATGCCGGATCAACCGCACGGTTTATTACACATTAATGACAGCTGCACAGCAACCGTTTGCTGGTTAATGTTTAAGCAAAGCCGCTGCTGGAGTTTATCAGCACTAACCTGCAGTGTGGATGGAGTGAAACCAGTGAAACACTGGTGCAGCTGCTGCGTGAAAGAAATCTCTTCATGACTCAGTGTACCTACCTTACACAAGCCGAGCAGCCCGAGAACCGGAACCGGAGAAACCCCACAGGTCCATATCGTCCAGTCTCACACACACACACACACTGAGACACACACACACTGACACACACTGAGACACACACACACTGAGACACACACTGAGACACACACTCTCTCTCTCACTCACTCTGTCCACTAGCGTCGTTTTGTTTACCGGAATGAAAACACGCACGAGCCTCCTGACAGCGTCGCGCACAGGCGCAGTTCACACTCAGCACGCACGCGCCGGAGCGAACAGCGAGCCGAGCCCCGCGAGCCGAGTCCTCCCTCCCCTCATCAGCATTCAGTGTCCCGCGTGCGTTCCTGCTGAGCAGCGGAGACGCGCATCATGAGGCGGCATGGCGGCTCCGCCTGCTGTCACTGCGGCTCACCGGCTCTCGCTGGCAGGAACAGGAGTCCGGTTGCCATAGAGACGTCCAACTGCGCGCTTGGCTTGTGGCGCGCGAGGACATGGCGCAGTGCAGCGCACACAGGAATGCGCGCGAGGCTTGAGGAGCTGACTGACGGAACAGGAGCGAGAAGAGCTGCGGCTTCACTCTGCGGCTTTCAGCTTCCAGTCTGCTTTCAGTCTGCGGCTTCAGTCTGCTTTCAGTCTGCGGCTTCAGTCTGTTTTCTGTCTGCGGCTTCACTCTGCTTTCAGTCTGCGGCTTCAGTCTGCTTCCAGTCTGCGGCTTCAGTCTGTTTTCAGTCTGCGGCTTCAGTCTGCTTCCAGTCTGCGGCTTCAGTCTGCTTCCAGTCTGCGGCTTCAGTCTGCGGCTTCAGTCTGCTTTCAGTCTGCGGCTTCAGTCTGCTGTCTGGGGCTTCAGTCTGCTTTCAGTCTGCAGCTTCAGTCTGCGGCTTCAGTCAGCTTTCAGTCTGCGGCTTCAGTCTGCTTTCAGTCTGCGGCTTCAGTCTGCGGCTTTTAGTCTGCAGCTTCAGTCAGCTTTCAGTCTGCGGCTTCAGTCTGTTTTCAGTCTGCGGCTTCAGTCTGCTTCCAGTCTGCGGCTTTCAGTCTGCGGCTTCAGTCTGCTCTGCAGTCGCGCTGCTTGGTTTGTTTGTTTGTCAGTCTGCAGCTTCAGTCTGCGGCTTCAGTCTGCTTCCAGTCTGCGGCTTCAGTCTGCGGCTTCAGTCTGCGGCTTCAGTCTGTTTTCAGTCTGCGGCTTCAGTCTGCGGCTTTTAGTCTGCGGCTTCAGTCAGCTTTCAGTCTGCGGCTTTCAGTCTGCTTTCAGTCTGCGGCTTCAGTCTGTTTTCAGTCTGCGGCTTCAGTCTGTTTTCAGTCTGCGGCTTCAGTCTGCGGCTTCAGTCTGCAGCTTCAGTCTGCGGCTTTCAGTCTGCAGCTTCAGTCTGCTTCCAGTCTGCGGCTTTCAGTCTGCGGCTTCAGTCTGCTCTGCAGTCGCGCTGCTTGGTTTGTTT
>JAOBAM010000018.1:22054092-22066587 GCA_025212355.1 Notarius kessleri
ATGGAATTTTGAAACTTCCACATCATTGCATTCTGTTTTTATTTACAATTTGTACTTTGTCCCAACTTTTTTGGAATTGGGGTTGTATTAATATCTGCTTTAAGAAAACACCATTTCAATGATTCTATGCATATATTTTTCTTTGTGAAGTAACATCACATGCTAATGTATTAAATGCCATATTCTTAGATTTTGTGGAACATTTAGTTTTTGTTTGTTTATATCTGGACTAAAAATTTCAGCTTGCAGAATGGTGGGTTCCAACATTTACACCTCCTGATTACAGATTGAAGGCAGTCAGTGACTCAGCTTTTGGTCAGCCAAGGAAATCTGAACAACCACCTAGGTGCCTAGGTGCCAGGACAGGGAAGATCCATACTGCATGTCTTCCTTATACCTTGTGAAATGGTGGGGCTTAGAGGGAGTGTGATGGTTGTAGGCAGTGCTTTAAATCTAATTTGGGCAGTTACAGGAAGCCAGTGGAGGGAGTATAGCAACTGGGTGTTGTGGGTGAAATTGGGGAGATTGAAAGCAAATCATGCACCTGCAATCTGGGTCAGATGCAAAAGTCATATAGTGCATAGATGCAGACCTGCCAGGAATGAGTTGCAGTAATCCAGTCTTGAAATGATAAGTGACTGAAAAAGGACCTGAGTTACTTATGTGGATAGTAACTGGTGGATGATCCTGTTGTTGTATCGAAGAAACAGGTGCTGAGTCAGTTTAGTGATACGAAGTGAAAGGACAGCTGCTTGTCTATGGTTACCCTAAGGTTGCATGTCATGACAGATGGAGAGATCTGGGAGTTGTCCAGGTAGATCACAAGATTGAGACATGAGGATGCATCTCCAGGGATGTACAGCAGCTCAGTTTTGCCAGGATTTAGTTTCAGCAGATGAGCTGACATCTATGACGAGATGTCTGCCAGACATGCTGAAATTCTTGCAGAAATATGAGTGTCTGAGGGAGGAAGAGTGGGAGTGGGAGGGAGGAGAGGATGAGTTGAGTGTCATTAATATAGCAGTGGTATGAAAACTTATATGAGGATATGATTAACAAAGAGAGTGGATATAGAGAAGGAACACGAAGAAACTCAGCACTGAGCATTGTGGAACACAAGTTGAGAGTTATGGAGAGATGAGGATCACTTCAATGACATCTGATATGACTATGTCTTCAGATGTGCTGTTGTATGAGACAACAGCCTTACAAGAAAAAACACACCATCCAGTCATTTATTATTTTCCAATAACAGCACAACAATAGATGACAGAAATTTGCCAAAGATTACCATTCTACATCATTGGACATCAAAATTATAGAGCACTTTGGTGATTTAGTATAGCCAATACATTCAGAAGCACATTTTTTTGGAAGTCAGAGAAAACTGAAGAACCAGGCAGAATCCATGACAAAATGTGGAACTCCACACAGACAGTATTCTGAGCCATGCTGATATTCACTGCAACAGCATGATTGCAAATGCGATAATGATTTGATACAACAGTTCTACAACCCCAAATCAGAACAATTTGGGATGGTATGTTGAAATTGAAATAAAAACTGAAAACAATGACTTGAAAATAATGTTTGACTTGTATTGCACTCAAAACAATGCAACAGCACATTATTTGGTGTTCTACCTCATGATTTTTTCCCCCAAAATAAACACGATACAATTTTGATTCTTGCAACACATTTCAAAAAAAAGTTGAGATGATAAAGCATTTACCAGTTTATAAATGTTGCCATTCCTTTTCACATCACAAAGGTGTTTAGGGCCTGAAGACACCAAGTGATGAAGTGTTTCAGGTGTTATTTTGGCCCATCCTTCCTGCAAACAGATCTGAAGGTGTGCAACAGTTGGGTTCATCATTGTCATATTTTTCATCTCAAAATTCACCACACATTCTCTCTCTCTCTCTTTCATATATCATGAGATGGCCAACTCAGTGTTGTGCAGCTATGCCCTCATCTCTGGTCCTAAGTCGAAGAGGCCAGCTTCTGAGGGTGGGCTGTATAGGGGGCAGCCGGTGATTATGTGCTCGGCAGTCTGTTCAGGTTCACCATACTCGCATGCCGCACTGTCCAATAGGCCCTACTTCTTCAGAGATGACTTGAAGCGGCCAACCCCAGTGCATAGACAGTTCAGCGAGGTCCACAGGTGGTGTGGCAGGTCTCCTCCTTTTACTCCGCCTCCTGGGTCCCTGATGTATTGTTGGATGCAGGAGGGCCCAGCCATCTCCCATGTCTGTTTCCAGGATGCTGCCAGCCAGGTGTCTCTGGACAAGTCCTTAGGGATAGACTGTAGCATCTCTTGTGCTGCCTTGTTGTAGGGATGGCGAGACTTGAGCCTGCCTGGTGGGGCCAGTGTTATTGTGGCTTTGTGCAGGATGTGCCAATCATACTTCTGGGCTTTTCTTGCCAGGGTGAGGGTAGCCGCATCCCGTTGGAGACTGGCCGGGGCGATTCCAGCAAGGACTGGCAGGTGGGACACAGGGGTGGGTTTCAAACAACCAGTTACTATCCGGAGGGTGCTGTTGATGGCAGTATCTACCTTGTTCACTTGTGGACTTCTGCTCCAGGCAGGGGCACAGTATTTGGCTACGGGTAGGACAAGGGCTTGCGTGGATATGCGAAGGGTCTGGGGGGAAGCTCCCCAAGTCGAACCCACCAGACAGCAGATGAGCAAGACCCTTGCTGTTACCTTGGCCTTCACTTCATCCAGATGTTGCTTATAGGACAGTGTCCGATCCAAGCATATACCAAGGTACTTGGGGGCTTGCTGGAACTTCAGGCAGTTGTTGCCAACATACACGTCTAGTTCCCTTCTTGCTTCCCAATTGTTGAAATGATATGCTGCAGACACTGTCTTGCCCACACTGAGCTGAAGGTGCCACTTCTGGAGGTAGTCTGCCAGGATGCCCATGTCTCGATTGAGACCATCTTCCATCGCCTTCCATGTTGAGCATCGAAGCATGATGGCCAAATCATCCGCATAACCATACTTGGTAGATATTATATCCGGCAGGTCATGAATGTAGATGTTGAACAACATTGGTGAAAGGACGGAGCCTTGTGGGACACCGTTCTTCAGCCTGCGGAGCCTGCTGGTCTGGCCATCACTGGTCTGTAGGATAAAGCTATGGTTCGATAGCATCTCCATGATGAACCTCATCATGTGCCATTCTGGGATTGTCCTCGACAGTTTCAAATGTAGTCCACGGTGCCACACAGTATCATAGGTGGTGGTCAGGTCCAGGAATACTACTCCAGCTTTCTCATTATCCTGAAAGCTATCTTTGATGTCCGGAGTGAGTAGGGTTACCTGATCCACTGTTGACCTGTCTTGGCGGAAGCCTGCTTGTTCCGGTGGGAGTTGTGGGTCCACCACTGGCTCAATGCAGCTGTGAATCAGCCTCTCCAGGTTCTTACATGGGACACAGAGCAGAGAGATGGGCCTGTAGGACTTCAGATCTTCAGCAGGTTTATTCGGCTTTGGCAAGGCTATAACGGAAGCGCAGCACCAGATCTTTGGAAGCTTGGACCTCCGGAAGCATGCTGAGAAGAACGAGCATAGCCAGCAAGCTGTTCTTTCACTTTGGTGTATGACAAACTCTGGGTGGATATTGTCTCGACCTGGTGACTTGCCCAGCTTCAGTTTGTTAATTGCTGCACTTAGTTCGGCTGCTGTGAAGTCTCCTGAGAGGTTGGCATCGACGCTGGCTGCCCTGGAGAGAGACAATACCTCACACGAGATCAGTCATGTGAAGTTTTTGTCTGCATCTGGGAAGCGGCCATTTTTCAGGAGCTGGGAAGCAAAGGCATCTGCTGTTACTTGATACCTGCAGGGTGTTGTTTTTCTCCCTGAGAGCAGGTTGATGGTCTGCCATGCCTTCCGGCTAGAGTGGGTGAAGTCAATAGATTCCACTACTTCAGTCCACCTAGTCCTTCAGGTGTCGTCCAGCTTCTGCAGTAAGGTTGTTGCTGTTGCATCCATTTCTTCCCTGGAGCTCACCTGCTGGTGTTGAGGAAGCAGGCAGCTGCACTCCTCATCCCAGCCCAGGATGTAGTTCTTGTTATAGCCAAGCGGGATGTTGTGCTTTGCTGCCCTTAGGAGGACTTTACAGTAAGCGGCGTATGCAGCATCCACATCAGCTACTTCTGGGTCCAGCAGACCTGCAGTTCTTCTTTCTGTTTCTGCCATAAACAACTGCCAGTTCGCCTTCCTGAAATTCCATCTCCTGACCGGTTTGCCAGCTACCGGCTGTACCAGCGATGGCACTTTAATGATGGATGGATGGTGGTGTGAACGAGGGAACCTGTCCAAGACATGTCTCTCCGGTTTCAGGTCGTTACTGCGGCATACGGCGAAGGCCAGGTCTGGGTTGGTGTAAGAATTCCAGTGTGCAGAAAAGAAGCTTGGGGCTCTTTTGGGTTGAAGAGCAGCAGGGCTTCAATGTTCGAAGCCCACTCACTCAGCACTTCACCATCATGTGATGTTTGGTTGTAACCCAAAGCTGTATGTTGGCAGTTGAAGTCACCTGCATAGATGGCGGGAGCAGGCACAGATGGAACTGATGATACAGTCAGCACTGTTGGTGTTGGCTTGTATACATTCACAACAGATGTTTCTTGGATTTTGGTAACCAGCCACTCAATGTTGCAGCCAGGTTGAGAGTGGCTGGTGGCTGACCAACTTAATCCTACCTGGACAAAGGTTGCCATTCCATGCATCTTGCTGTGGATGGACCCGGCGAGGAGGAACCCAGGCAGCTTGAGGTTGTCGTCAGAAACCTCAACTGCTATTTTATTGGAATCGGCAAGATGCCTGATGACTCTGAGTTTGGCGATGGTTAGGCCCTCGACGTTGAGTTGGAGCACTGACAGGCTTTGGTTTTTGATGGTGGGCGTATCCACCCATCCTAAGGAGGATGTTCTCTGCCTTGGTCTTGACCTTGGCTTGTACCTTGGTCTGCCATTGCAGGTTATGCAATGAGTGCTAAGTGATATCTCCTCTACCATATGGTGGGCAAAATACCATTGGGAAAATAAAACACAAAATCACCCTGTAAATCACATTGACTTTCTCCAACAAGACTGTAACAGTGGGGGCGTGATCAAACATTGGCTGTGAATGGTGAGGAGTCAGATGAATCAGCAGGTAACATATGATGAGTTACACCTGTGGCTGATTACTGGCTGTCTACTAATGTTTCTTTTGTGTTGTTTGGTGGCCAGTTATCAGACAGAGAGAGATGAGTTACTGAGCATTGTGTTTGTGTGTGAGTGTGCGTATGTATGGGTAAGAATTGTAGTCACTGAAAAGTGAAAGCAACCAAAAATAAAAAAAGCACCATGAATTGTTAAGTCTATCTCCCAGTTCCTTATTGCCTCAACTCCCCACTCCCCTGAAACCTGGTCCCTGAACCCATGTCACTCCCTGCGTCTCCTCAGTCCCTTTGTATTCTGTGCTGCTAAGCCCCCCCCACAGATGGACCCATCTGAGCCTACCAAAATTCAAAATTAGGGGAAAGCCCAGGCAGGTCTCTTGGCACAGCAGGAAGGCTGGGATTTCCTAGGATCAGCATTTCTGCAAAGAGGTGGGGATTCTGATTCATTCTCTTGACATAGTACAGGCTTCCCCAGTTGAACGTACATGTCTCTGTGATTATTCAAGGCCTTGGTGGTGATGTGCCTTGATTGATGATGGCTGGAATCAGACATCCATTACATCAAAGCTTTATTAAATGTGGGGCACTAGGAAATATACGGTTGTTGAAGGCGAGGTATGTGCACAGGGATGGTCACAAATATCCATGAATGCCCATCACTATTCATTTCCAGGGAGAAAAGCATAGTGTGGAGGCAGAAGTTAGCCTGAGCCTCACCCATCCACTAATCTTAGGGACAGATTGACTAGGGTTTAGAAAATTAATAAATAGCTGGTAGTGGATGGGTCCTTCAGTAGTATGCCACAGAGGAATTCCACTGCAGCACTGGCTGGGGAGACAGTCCCAGGGCTGTCTGTGTCAGCTCCACATAATGATGACACAGAGAATGTAGAGGGCCCCGCCCATCCTGTCTCCCTGGGGAATCCTCTTGAGAATTTCCCGCTGGAGCAGATGTGAGACAAGACTGAGACATGCTTTTGACCAAGTGAGAGTAATCGATGGTCAAAACGTCAAGCCTAACATTGTGCTGTCCTTCCCGTATTTTGCCATTATTAAGGATAGGCTATATTGAGTGATGCAGAACACTCAGAGTAAATAAGAGATGACACAGATGTTGGTCCCAAAGAGCTGTAGGGAACTTTGTTCCTTGCAGCTCATCATAATCCTATGGCTGGGCATTTATGTCAGGATAAGACACTAAATTGTCTCATGGCCTGCTTCTATTGACCAGGGATTTTTTGCCAATGTCTGTAAATGGTGTGTGGCTTGTTGCCAATGCCAGCTGGTGAATCCAGCAGCCACTCCAAAGGTGCCATTGCACCCATTACCTCTAACTGAGATCCCCTTTGAGAGAATTGGCATAGATCTCATCTATTAGTTTGATCTGCACAAGGGTATCACTTTGTGTTAGTCACTGTGGAATATGTAACATGATACCCAGAAGTAGTGCCTTTTTGCAATATCTCTGCACATAGTGTTGCAGAGGCACTCTTCCACATTATCTCCTGAGTCAGGATTCCAAAAGAAATCATGGCTGATCAAGGCACTACTTTCATGTTATACACACTAAGCAAACTTTATGAATTATTGGGGATTAAATTGATTCATACCAGTGTTTACCATCCGAAGATGGACGGGCTGATCAAACAATTTAATCAGACACTTAAAAACATGATTCATAAGTTTGTTCATGGGGACACTAGAAACTGGGATAAGTGACTCAACCCTCTGCTGTTTATCATACACAAAGTCCCACAAACCTCAACCGGGTTTTGCCCATTTTAATTGTTATATGGGCACAAGCCATGTGGCACCTTAGACGTCATTAGAGAAAATTTGGAGGAGGGACCTCCTCAAAGCAAAAATGAAATTTGGTATATTCTTGACCTGAAAGAAAAACTCCACATACTGAGTCACATAACAAAGGAGAATTTGTTACAGGTATTGTGTTCAGCAGTTCAGGCATTGGTGAACTTCCTGATCAGTTAAGCGCGGATCAATGTCTTCATATGAGGTTTCCTCATATGAAGTTAATCCCACCTGTACAACTGAGGGACACAGTTAAATGAATATGCACCAGGAGATAAAGTGCTCATTTTACTGCCCACATAAAGCTCAAAATTACTCACCAAGTGGCAAGGGCCTTTTGAGGTCACACTGCGAATTGAGGAAGTCGACTATGAGGTCAGGTGCATGGATGGGGCAATACATGTCAAATTTGTCACCTCAATCTCCTGAAACTGTGGAGAGAGGAAGTTTCTGTGGCTCTGGTGGTGGTAGTTCCCCAGAGGGCAGAGCTAGAACCAGAGGTCAGTCCAAAAAGTGTGGACCAATGCACTCCAGTGCCCTGTGGAGAACACCTCTCACCATCACAGATAGCACAGGTTATTAGGTTGCAGGAGGAAATCTGCAATGCATATTTGACCCTTCCTGGTCACACTAACTTCATAGAGCGCCACACAGAGGCTCCCCCAGGAATTTGTGATGTGCAGCCACCTGTATCAGCTCCCTGAACACACAAAAAAAAAATGTGGTCTGGGATGAACTCAAGGCGATGCTTGACATGGGGGTTAATTGAACAACTCTGGAGCAGCCCCTTGGTCTTAGTTCCCAAGACCAATAGGACAGCCAGGTTCTGTGTAGACTATAGAAAAGTCAATGCAGTGTCTAAATTTGATGCATATCCCATGCCTTGCATTGGTGAACTGCTTGATCAGTTAAGCGCAGTTCAATGTCTTCATATGAGGTTTCCTTGCTGCTGCCTCTCCTGGCAGGGGATTTCTTCCTGCACCTCATATTGAGGTGGCTGGTTTAAAACGCTCCCTCTGATCGCTCTTCCCTCCATGGAGGACAACACCTTGTGATTCAGACCTTTGAGACTTCACAGGGTTTTCAAGCGGACACCCCCCTACTGGTGTTTCATTGATTGGCCCACAAGACCTCAGAGGGGCTTGACAGCAGAACCAGCATTCTGGAACCACCCCCTCTGACTCTCAGGCTTACTCATCACTCAGCTCTGTCCTCCCTTTCTTCTGCCAGCCTGGTTGTGCCATTGCTCATTCTTCAGCCAAAGCCATCTAGATGCTGTCTCAGCCCACCTGGAGATGTCTTCAACCAGTTTCTTGCAGGTGGAACCTCTCACCCCAAGGACTCCCAATGCCCTCCAAAGTGTTTGCCCTGGGAAGCCCCAGCAACCTACTTCCATCAGGAGATTCCAGGCTCTTCATCCCCCCTGCTGGCATTCAATGATGAGGGCATGGTATCTTCCATGCTTGCACTCCTATGCCTCCTCAATCTTTTCCTCCCAGGGTACTGTAAGCTCCAGGAGGATCATCTGTCTTGTGGCTCTTGACCAGAGAATGATGTCAGGATGGAACTTGGTGTTGGCTATCTCTTGTGGGAATTTAAGCTGCCTTGCAAGGTCAACCCTTATCTCCCAGTCACCTGCTGTGGTGAGGATCCCTGTACCCCCTACCTCCTTGCCTGCCTTGACACCTGGTTGAAGGAAGTTCATGAAGTGGGGTCCTTTGGCTTGTGGATTGATGGACTTCCACTTCCTTTCCCTCTCCAACCCTTCAGCCAGCTGGGCCAGCACCTGATCATGGCACCACCTGAACCTTCCATCCATCAGGCTTGCTTGGCATGCTGACAAGATGTGCTCCAAATTGGCTGGCCTCCCACAGAGTGTGCAGCAGGGATTTTCAACTAACCTCCCCCTTTGCAAATTTGTGGGTGTTGGTAGGACATTGTAAACAGAGCAGAGGATAAACTTAATCCAATGACCCTCCATGTTCCAGATGTCTTTCCAGCCCAGTGATCTGCCTGACACACCATCCCACCAGGTCCAGTTGCCAGACTGCCTCATTGCCACAGCTTTGGCTTGCCTGACCTCTTCCTCAGCCACCTGGATCTCCTCCTGTACCATCCTTTGCCACTCATCTGGCTTTGCTTGCCTCCAGCTTGTTCTGGTGATGCAGCCCAGGCCCAGCCTCCTCTGGTTCACCATCCCCACAATGTCAGCATGCTGAAGTCACTCCTTTGCCTCTCTCAGTATACTGCCAGCTCTCCACTTGTGCCCTCTCCGGATGTTGATGTCAGCCTGCTGGATGGCCTCATCCTCACTGTCCCTCAGCATCATGGCCAACCACACTTTTTCTGTCTTATACTCCTCCACAACTGATGTCATTGGCAGCTACAGCTTGCTCTCTGAACTGTACAAGCTGATGGAACAGAAGCTTCTGGGGACAGATAGCCACTTCCTAATGAAGCTGTTGATCTTTCTTTCCAAGGCCTCAACTGTTAACAAGGGCACCTCATACACAAATAGTGGCCACAGGAGTCTTGGAAGGACTCCATGTTGTTAGCCCCAAACCTTGTACTTCCCTGGAAGGCCACTCTTGTCCAGGACTCTCAGCCACACCTCTGCTTGTTTGAGTATCTCATTCACACTTGCCTTGTCATTCAGCTCAGCTCTGTACCACCTCCCCAGGCTCTTAACAGGCTTCTTGGTAACAGCTGGAATGATGTCTTCACCTATCTTAAATCAGAAGCAGTCCTGAACCTGCCCCTGCTTCAGGACTAGACTTCTGGACTTGGATAGCTTAAACTCCATTCTTGCTGCTTTGGTGAGTTCTACCAGGCCTTCCAGAATCCATCTGTCTTCTGGGACTGATCTTGCTGTGAGTCTTAGGTCATCCATGAAGGCCCAAATTGGAACCTGCTTAATGCCACTTGACAGTACAGCTCCCCATCTTGGTTTCTCGATGGACAAGTAGGTTCATTGTTGCGGCAAACAAAATCACAGAGATAGTACACCCTGTAATAATGCCGACCTCCAGCCACTGCCAGTTGGTAGTAAAACTTCCAGAAGAGAAGCACATTTTAAAGCAGCTAAAGTAGTCATGGAGAAGCTGTTGAAATTTTCCAGGGACATGGTAGGCCTTCAGCATGATTTCAGTCAGCTTGTATGGTACTCTCCCATAGGCATTAGTTTTTATTCAACACTGGATTTGACTAAGGGATATTGGCAGATCCCCTTGACTCCATTATCCCACGAAGAAATTGCCTTTTCCGCTTTTTTGGAGTTACACAATTTTGTCACCCTTCTGTTTGGATTGTCTGGGGCCCCAGTGATGTTTCACTATCTTATGGACACAATTCTCTGTCTCCACAGTGCACATGCTCCTGCCTATTTAGATGGCATCATTATTTATAGTAATGACTGGCAGCGGCATTTCCAACATCTGAGAGCTGTCCTGAGATCACTGAGGCACACAGGACTCATGGAAAACCCAAAGAGGTGTGCAATTGGGCAGGTGGAAATACAGTATATGGGCTTCCACTTGGGTCATGGGCAGGTGTGTCCTCAAATTGATAAGACTGCAGCTATTGCGGCCTGCCCAAGACCTAAGACCAAAAAGGGGATTAGACAGTTTGTGGTGCTGGCTAGTTCATGGCTAATTTTCAGATGTCACCAGCCCACTAACTGATCTCACTAAAAAGGGGATACCAGATCCAGTCCAGTGGACAGAGCCATGTGAACAGGCTTTTGCTCAGGTTAAAGCGGTTTTGTGCCAGGGCTCACTGTTGCATTCACCTGACTTTTCTCTCCCTACTGTTTTGCAGACTGATGTGTTGGACAGAAGGCTTGGGGTGAGGGCAGTTTTGTCGCAGATGGTGAAAGGGGAGGAGTGCCAGGAGCTGTACATCAGCTGCAAGCTCTCTATGCAAGAGTCTAAGTACAGCACTGTTGAGAAGGAGTGTTTGGCCATCAAGTGGATGGTCCGCACTCTCTGGTACTACCTGATAGGACAACCTTTTGCCCTCTGTTCCAACCCTGACCTGCTCCAGTGATTCCACCACATGAAGGTTGCCAATGTGCAGATCACTTGTTGGTATCTAGCTCTTCAGCCCTTCGAGTTTGAGGTGGTCCCCAAGCCAGCGGCACAGATAGTGGTGGCAGATTACCTGGGGGGGTAGCTGCAGGCTGGATGGCTCCCTGGCCTGAGTTGGACGGCGGGGGTATGTGGCGGCAGGGGTGTGGTCAAGCATCGACTGTGAATAGCGAGGAGTCAGGTGAACCAGCATGTAATATGATAAGTTATACCTGTGGTTGGTTGATTATTGACCGTCTACTAATGTGTGTCTTTTGTGTCTTTCAATAGCCAGTAATCAGACAGACAGAGCTGAGTTACTGAGTGCTGTGTTTGTGTGTGTGTGCATATGGGTGAGAATTATAGTCACTGAAAAGTAAAAGCAACCAAAAATAAAAATGCACTGTGAATTGTGAAGCCTGTCTCCCAGTTCCTCATTGGCCCAACTCATAAAGTTGTCACAAAGACATTCCAAAAACATTTTCTGGAGCATAGCTTTGGAAAAATAGGGTCCAATGTAGTTGAGAAATAACTATCAATCAGCAATAAGGTAGTAGTCATAGATGCGCCAACATGACAGTAGATGAGGCATGAACTGCACTTTTGCTGATATGTATGGCAGCTCTAAGAGAATAGTCAGAATTTTGACCTCTGGCTTTATTAGTCCTGTGGCAAAGAAATATTGAAGTATCTCTATGAGGTGTATATATATATATATTTTTTTTTTTTTAGATAGGAGTAGTAACCCAAAAAAATCAAAGACAGTAAAGTGCTTATTATGAGCGACTCTCTCTTTTATTGCACAGTCAGTCACAGAGTCAACAGTGTGTGTGTGTGTATGCCTGCGTTTACCTCCAAGTATGGTAAAGCATGCTAAATTGGAATTTTAGTGCCATCCTTTCACTTTGAATAATGGATTTGATCTCTTCAAACTAAACATACGCCAAGGAGAGGGGCCTGCTGAATTGATTTCCCACTGCTATTGCCAGGAAATAAAAAGAAATCACTTTTCACACACACACACATTTTTTTTTTTAGGTCAGGGTTGTTGCCTCTGCTACTGGTAACACTGTAACCCAGTACCATCTGCTGTATGGATGGGTAGTTGGCGTCTAAACCGGCTCCCTCATCAGTGTACATTGGTGAGGAGGGTGGCATGTCCACCAGCAGGATTAAAAACAAGACCTGTCAAAGGGTGGATGAGCTCCTTGTGAGCCAACGACCAACATGCAACACTTGAGCAGGTGGGGCTCTCAAGCCTCGGAAGGCAGCCTACCTAGGGGAAGGACACTCAGAAATATAATCTGCATCTTTGTGCGCCGCTTGTCTCGTGACAGCCTTTGCGCCAGATAGCAGATGGCATGTATTAGATGAGAGAGTGGGACTGGGAGTGCACACACCTTTCTCATGATAATCAACTCAGGTGCAGGTCATCCTGTGACACTATA
>JAOBAM010000018.1:23231225-23243352 GCA_025212355.1 Notarius kessleri
GTGTAGTTTTTTTTTTTTTTTTTAAGTCAAGAAAATTATTTAATTATTAAGTAAAATTAATTTTTGATTTATTATTTTATAAAAAAAATTTTTAATTGAAAAATTTTTGGTGGTGAATTTAGGACAAGTGGGAGTATTTTTTTTAAAGCCAAACTATTAATTAGAGTTTGCAACGAAATTTTATTTGCTTGTGTATTTGATTCTGTTTAGGATTAGGGATTAAATTTTATAAAGATAAGATAGAGACATGCTGCTATTACTTCGTTTAAGATTAGATCTCAGTAATCTTTAGATTTTGGTAAACAAGAGTTGTTCTTAAACGTCTCAAGAGCAACAGAAATCAGGATAATGGTTCCATTACTGGACTGTTCCTTATTGTTGTGGTTGTACCCTCAGTGCTACACCTTTGATACCTTTAGTATCCATCCCTTTTCTTTCCTAGAAAAGGGCATCGAGTGATGCAGTTAAGGCTTTACTCTAAAAGGTGATGGAGGTCTGATAAAGGTACCACCCAAGCAACAATAAAAGGTCCAGTTCAGTACCATTTTTCCAAGGGTGCACCCTGACCATGAGACATTTTATTTTATTTTTAAGCAACAGCCCCATCTGCTGGTGAAGTGTATTCATGCAGTTCCTTTTTTCAGACTACCATTTCCACTTTCCATAAATTATGTTGCAAATGCATAATAAAGCGAATTAATTAATTACAGGATCTATCTGTGTCGAAAAATGTTGGTCCAATTCATATTTACAGGAAAAGTCTAATGCAGTAACCTACCTGTAGAACAGCAGAACAGTCAGATCACTTCACACACGGCCAGTTAATAAAAATAACAGCCATTGGAGCAAAAGGCGTGTAAAAGTAAAGACCGGTTCAAGCTGACTGGAAGGCTCCAAGAACTCGGATGATAACCCTTTACAACTGTGCTGAGCAGAAAGGCATCAACAAATACACAACACGTTAAACCCTAAGGTAAGTGGGCTACAAGAGCAGAAGACTGCATGAGGTTCACCAGTTCAGACTGGTGGTGGTGTAGTGGTGTGGGGAATGCTTTCTTGGCACACATGAGCCCCTTAATACTGAACCAATCCAGCATTACTTGAATGCAACATACTATGAGTGTTTTTGTTGACCACATGCATTCATTTATGGCATCAACTAGCACATCTTATACTGGCTACATCCAGTATGATAATGCAGCATTGCACAAAGCATCATTTCAGAAGTCGTCTTAAACTGGTTCTATAAACAGTGAGTTCGGAGTACTTTGATGGCCTCCCCAGTCACCAGAGCTAAATCTAATGAACACTAGGTCTAGAATCGAGATCTAAACACCACCTTCAGGATATGTATTGGTAGAATGGAAGATTCCCACAGCTGACAAATCTGGAGCAATGTGATGCGTTCATGTCAACATGGCGCAGAAACTCAAAGGAATACTGGAACAAAACAAGGGCCCTACCCAGTATTAGTATAGTATTCCTAATAAAGTGGCTAGTAAGTGTATATATTGGTGTTTTGACGAAGGTGGAGTCATCAAATCAGTGTCAAACATCTCCCATGGATCTTCAGCTGGGTTGAGATCTGGTGACGGCGAAGGCCACAGCATATAATTTCCATCATCTTCATCCAACCATTCCGTGAGCCCTCCTGTCCTGTCAGTGGGGCGGAGTCATCTTGGAAGAGACCACTCCCATCAGGACAGAGATATTTCATTATAAGATAAAGGCATCAGAAGAACTTTGGATCTGCAGTAATGCTGACCTTGAAAGAAAAAAAAACAAAAACAAACAGCAGCAGGAATAGCTGTTGTCCACTAGATGGTCTACTTCAACACTACTGAAGAAACAATCTTGATTTGGTTCATTGATTTGATGTCACACAGCTTCGGTTTCAGTATTTGGTTTATTCTCGTTATGGTGTGGCAACCCCACGGCACTGATACCACCACAGACACTTTAATAAAATACGACACAACAAGACACTGCAAGTCTTTTCGGTATAACGAAACTCCCAGCTGGTGGACGGACTCACTGGAGAACCAAGTAATATAAACATGTGACTGAGACCCATTCAAAATGAGAGCGAGCGAGCTCTCTGTCTGTCTGTCTGACTCACCTTGATAGTAGATCATCACTTTGGCAAAATCAGTCACACTAATAAACCTTCCTGATCTTAGCTGAGAAAAAGAGCAACAGATTTTTTTCATTTAATAAAAAATTAAAATACAATTTATAGAATATGCAAAAAAGAAGCAAATATGTAAAATATTAAATGGGTAGAAAGAAACCGAGCCCCTCCCCTATTCGATATTCATAGGGTATTATTGCATATGGGAATGATGCCAGGTCTCGCGGCTTGCTAAGGCTAGGCTAATGCTATGCTAACCCTGACCTCAATAACCAAAAGCAGAAGATTTGAATATTTTAGGTTTTCAAATTAAAAAGTATGGTTTTGTCACACCTCGACATTTCTATCACGATAACACACCCTGCAGACATGGAGTCACTATTACAATCTGATCTGAAACAGCCGTCACACCACAAGTGAAAATCAACATGGTGAAGAAAACCTGCTCACTTTTATACAAGACACACGATACAGGACAACGAGATTATCATTATTACCTTTATTACCACCATCTTTACAGCACAGAGCGCCATCAAAACAGTGTGTGTGGAGTTTCATAGTCTGCAGAAAACTCAGAATTCTGTAACTGCAGTAACTATTTTCACACTCAGACAAAAATGTAGAAAAGTTCATGGGTGAATTTTAATTACTCTACGGATATTACTTCATTTTCAGACTATTTTCCTCCAAAGCAAGATCCTTCATCTTCCAGAACTAAAACACACAATTATCTGGTCAGTCCTGCCTCAGACAGTAATCCTTAACGTGTGTTAACTTCACTAATAACCTACAACCAATGGAGGCAGGGCCACCAAAGGGGCAGGGCCACCAGCAGCACAGAGCCATTAGAAGGTCCTGGAGGATTCGTCAACATTCTTTACACACTGTAACACAAAATGGATGCTGATAAATCACACATTCCAAAGTGCTCTGCTCATGCACAGCCACATCCATTTGCATCAAGAAATGCCCCCAAATATGGTAAACCAACCAAATTATTTGGCTACATGTGTGCAATCTGTTACCCCAACTACATTTGGAAAACCTGTAATGGTGTGAAAGTCCTTCATTATTTTTGCCTTTTCTGCTGCTGATTTTGGAACTGTGATGTAGCACAGTGCGTGTTGTATGAATGGATATCTTCATAAACTTTGCTACCACTGGGAGTTTCAGCATACACCTGATCAGGAGTATTTCTAAATATATGCACTTCCTCACACACAAGAATGTTTATAAATCACGTTCTGTCTGTACAGATTACACATTGCTGATGCCTAAAAGTTAGAGTTTTTTTAATATGCTAAGCAGCCAAAAGAAAACATGACATCATTGATAAGAGAAACATTTTGAAATCTGTAACGAGCGGTGGTTTCCTGCCCCGTTTCTTACTCGTGATTCCTGCTCTGGTTTGTGTTCCAGTAGCTGGAAGTATCAAAGTATGGGAGTTCTTTTGAGTTTTGGGAGTTAGTCAAGAGCATGGTCTTTTGATTTGAGAGCAGCATTTGTTCATTTCATGTTCAGATTTTGCCATGTTTCCCCCCCTCTCAGACTGCTCTATGCACTCGGAAATCTTTTGCTCACAGATTTCTGCACTCGCTCAGGTTTTGGTGAAATGACCCAATCAAAATTCACCAACCAACAGAATGCAAGGCATGATGCTGACCAATGAAATTGCCACTGTGTGGCACAATACAAAATCAGAATGTGAAATCAGTAAATACGGCTCTCAACGTGAAAGACCACACTCTCCATTAAAGAGAGGGAAAATACTCCATATCAGAGCGTCACTAAAGTGCTCACAAGCTAAATAGAAACAAAGCTAATTGGCTAGCCGACAGCTAACTTGCCAAGTATCTTCACCATTAAAAGAAAAAAAAAAAAAAAAAAAAGGGCAATTCAGTGACTGATTGAATGACTAGAACCACATCACTGAAAAACAGGGCATTTCATAGGTGTAGCCTTCATCTGCACCAGACGGATTTCATCAAACTGCTTAAAATTATTTTAGAGGAAAAGCCAGAGTACTTTGGCTCCAACTCACTACACACAATATCTGAAAACAAATTTAAAACAATACCATTCATTTATTTACAGAGCAGAATCTGGTTTATCCCCCCACCGCCACAGACTGATCTTTACACACTTCCTTCTGCTCGTTATCTGGAAGAATAAATTGTGAGTTCAGTATATGACATTCTTCTCGCCTCAGATCCACTCAGACTCTCCACTGCTACACGATGGAACCGTCCCGGTTCTGCGCCGGGGTCATGACCGGAACTGCCCCCATGCGGCTGAGGTTGGGGCCGGCGACCCTGCTGGGGGGGATGGCAGGGGTGTGGCTGGGTGGGGGAACAGGGACGTGGCTGGGCGGAGCCTCGTACTCCTCAGATGGAATCTTGTTGTACTCATGCAGGTTGGAGGGAGACATGGAGCCGAGAGACGAGCGCTGACTTCCCACACTGGTGAAACTTCGGGCGGTAGAGATCCGGCTCTTTGGGGCAGGAACATCTTCTCTGGAACAAAGAAAATAAAACATGAAACACACACAAAAATTGATCTGAACAGTGTCCAGTGGAAGTGTACTCATAAAAGTTTCAATCTGGACACCTCAAAGTTAGAAGAGGAAAAACACTAGAATGTTCAGAGTTGGGTGGAGCTAGGGTGGAGTGGGGTGAGGCTAGGTTTTGGACTAACCCCACTAAAACAGCATGTCAGAATGCTCTCTGTAATAAACTCCCCTAGAGCAACACTAATCTGTGTGCGCTCACTCCTGCCTGGGTTGATGGAGACCTTCCAAATTTTTTCCATTCAGTTTCATCTGTTTTGAGAGGTGCGAACACCCTACTCACACTTGGTGTGACACAAACACCTGGACCCCAGTCCACCAAAAAACAGGTTTTGGGTCAGTGAGTTTACTGAAGCTTCATTCACAGAGCCTGTGTCATGATGTCATCATTCAGTTTGCACCTGCATACGTGCATGCACGCGCGCGCACACAGTTTGCAGCACTGCAGGGGGATTGGTTTAATCCCCTTTATCCCAGACAGAAAAAACAAAGCTTAGACAGGGGGTGGGGGTCTTGTCAGCCACAGAGACAGACACACACACAAGAGAGAGGCATGTAATAAACAAAGTGCTGATGTGACTAGCACAACAATTCAAAGCAGGTAATGTTCTGTGTATCAGAATTGTGTGTGTACCGGATCTCGTAGGAAATCTCCTTCTCATACTTCTTTCTCTGACGAGCGCGACAGCAGCAGAACAAGAGAAGAGCCAAGAGGAGCAGGAACAGCAACACACCGATTACTGACCCTGCTATCACACCTGCGGTGTTTGGGGCTACACACACAGAGAGAGAGAGAAGGACTGTCACTCTGAGTATCAGTCAGTACAATAGGCAGGTTTACAAACAGGGAATTCCATGTAAAATGTCAGCAGTGTTGAATTTTAGTCAAGAATGAGAAAAAAAATAAAAAATAAAAAAAATAAATAAATTTATCAAAACTGAAAGCCACTGGGTATACTTTTAGACCAGAAACAGGCCGGTCTTATATGATGCATACAGCTACAGAAACACAAAACGGTGTTCTCCAGTAAAGTGGTCTCAAATGTTTTCTGTAGCAGTGCATGTGTGTATAAACATAATTCAAATATATTTACCACTGTATAGTGGAGATAAATAATGAATATGAACTCCAAGTTAGGTTTTCAGCTTTGAGAGAATGTAAATCCAAATCAGATGAACAGTGTGGAAATGAAAGCACTAGTTATAGGAACACCCATTTCAGGGACCAAAAGTAATTGGACAGCTTGGTACTTTTAGTTCTGAGAAGAAAGCATACATTCCTGCTAACACCTCGAATAAGTGTGTGTGTGTGTGGTGGTGGGGGTGTTTACTCACGTGTTGTGATTTTGAGCTCCAACATACACTGTTCAGACCCCACTCGGTTCTGTGCAGTACAGCGGTAGCTCCCCGACACTGCCGTCGTTGCGTTACGGATCTTCACGGTCCCTGCAGCAGCATCTGACACACACACAGTCCAACATTGGCCTCGACACAAACATTACCATACGACACTGTGTGCGCGCGCACGTTATCTGGTTTATACTTTCATGTTTATACTTGACAAGCTCATCCTCCAAAACTGCTTTCTGAAAGTAAAGCCCGTAATAAACCTTAAAACAGCTGGAGACAGAAACGGATAAAACACACTGTATGTAAATCTCGGTGAAAACAGATGGTGTGAGTTTCTCAGTCCAATAGAACACGTCTCCTCTGTGATAAAACTCACACTGAACACCAAGTGTAAATAAATGTATCTACTTTTAGGACTTCTGTGAAAATCTGATGTTTTAGGTCATATTTATGCAGAAATATAGAACATTCTAAAGGGTTCACAAACTTTCAAGCACCACTGTAGCAGAAGTGTAATGAATTAGTGACAGTTTACTTTTGGAGCATCTGTACTCCTTATTAGAATTCTCAGGTATGCACACACTGGTCAATTACTTATGAAGCATTTTTTAGGAACAACAGATTCATTTTCTCATGAATATAAAAAAATATATAAGTTGAAGGTATTCTTTATTTTCTTTTCAAAATAAAAACCTATTTAGATAAAAATAAAACATGATGACTCATATCATGACTAATATCTTTATATTGCACATTTTCTACTACTGGTTTCGGTTACAAGTGGATTCCAGATGGTACATGACTTATAGTCTAACTCTTCATTTCAACTCTCAGCAATACTTCTCCACCACTTCTATTTGTCCGTGTATGAAATACGCTGATATCATTCTGTGTCATATGACGTTTGTTTCTGTGATTGCTGCATCTGAATTTTTGGCAACTATTTATTCTCGTTTTAAGATACACTGTAGAAAAGAACATCCTTTGCTGTACAGTAACTTTGATACAAAAATATTCATGAATACGGGTGAATTTGCATTACTACTTTTCAATCAAACTAAACAACACACACACATGCACACATGCATGCACGCACGCACATACACGCTCCATCATACTCCCAGCTCTTATTCAATCACCCACTGATTTGCATCACACACATTAACAATGGTAATTCCATGAATGGAAATAAATAATGCATTTCTAACTGGGACAATCAGTGGAAGCTTAGTGGAAGATGATTTTTATTTTAAAAGCAATATCAGCGCTGCATTTTTTTTTTTTTTGCACTTAGCTATCTACTTAGTCACACATAGTCTCATTATAGGCTCACATAATTGCAATAACATGATGAATGGCATTGTCAAATGTTAATGCTTTTTTTAAAACATAATTTTAATGTAACTGGAAATGTATGAGCCAGAGAAAACTCACTCATGGTCTGTCAACTGATGATCCTGGGTTTAGACACTCTGTCTACATTGTGTAGACTGGTGAATTAAAGTTTTGCATTCTTTTATTCAAACTCGGTGGACAAGACTATCTCAAATGTAGACTCGGAATCAGACATACATGAGTGATTAGTTGAGTGGAACATGCAGAGGAGCGGACTGTGGGTGGAGCAGACAGGGGGGCATATTTTGGGCAGAGCATGCAGGGGGCAGATTGTGGATGGAGCATGCAGGCAAGGCTCACTGGCATGTAAAGCTTTAAGTGGTCAATACCTGGTAATGTCGGAGTCAGGGAGCACACCTACGTGATAGTGGGGGAAAGGGACGGAGTGCATTGGGCTTTTATCAAACTCCACAGGGGAGTAGTGACGGGGAGAGGGAGCACGATCACACAGTTTATTCACAGTGCTGTAAACTGGCTCTGGAGGCCTAGAGAGGATGAGAGAGAGAGAGAGAGAGAGCAGAACACCTTTGTTAGTGTGTGTGCATGACAGAGAGTGGAGAGAGAAAGAGGGAGAGAGAGAGAGAGAGAGAGAGAGAGAGAGAAATTGAACCCAGAAACAATAATCTCAAACAAACTACAAGCAAGATCTCGTAAGAATTTCTTTTTCTATCTACACATTCAATTCTCAAAATTTAAAAAGTCATTTTTAATTTTGACACTCATCAACTGCAAATGATACTATATTTACTCATAGCACAAACGTGTGGAATGACCTTGTTACAGTTGCTTTATATAGTGAGCAAGAGATCTTTGAGAAAAGATACCATCTTTTGTTAGCACCACTTGGGACTTCAGAGACTCCACATTCTGCCTCATAGGAAAGAATTTAAATCTATGCCAGTGCATGGGAGTGGGACTTCAGTATTTCTGGTTTATCACTGGTATGTCAAAGCAAAACTTAGTACCATCATTTGAAAACCATCAACCTTTTCCAATACAATTCTGTGAAATCTATTTAAATGTTTAATATGATAAATCACTCTAACAGATAGACAGCCCTTAGATAGCGTCTCGTACAACGTCCACTCAAAAACCATAAGAACAAGCTTGTGTTCATTTTGCTTTACTGCATCATCTATATCTGCCAGAATATATTCTAATATCACTTTTATTCCAAAACTGTCAAATGATGATTAATAAAAATGTAAGATGTGCCCGGCCAATTGTAGTTCGCTATGTTAAACCCTTTGGATAAAAAGACATACTGATAGAAAACTTATTTCAGTCATATAGATTGCTACTCTTCCAACATTCTTGGGACCCACAAACTATGTACAGCTCTCCCATCTAAACCTCAATGAAACAAGATTTATATGCCTCTTCTAACCATTAACACACTTTCTCGGCCACGTAGTGATCCATTTTTCCTAACATACTGTGAATCTCTCAGTATTATATTCCCAATGTTTCCATCTCTCTTACTGTGGAGGGATCAGATCTAAACCCCAGACTAGCACAGTATAAAGACATAAAAGAAACTGTAATGTGTGAAAATAGATCCATGAGGGTTTGTGTGTGATGGAGACACACACCATGGACAGCAAAAGTGCTCATGAATTAGAGAGTGCCTGAGCATATGAACACACTGAGATACAAACCTAGGGTCCATGTAAATCAAGTGTCCTACAGTAACACTGGTAATCTGGGATAGACTCCTACATGAGAATATATAAATATAATATATTAATATATTGAATTTCTTTAACAAGTGCAACAAATACTAAAGAATAATATAGGCCATCCGGAAGAGAATAAAGAAAGCTTATTAAAAACATCAGTTATAGTATAATGCGCACAATGGAGCTGTTATTTGATGTATACAATATGTTTATCTTTTTACTCATATTTTTGTCATGAATATAAGTCTACACAGCAACCATCTATACACAGTGTAAGGTATACAAACCATGATGCATTTTTAGTGCTTTATCACACCATGCTCTTCTTATCACAACTACGCTTTCATTGCACAATGACTGGTTTAACACTTACTGTGGCTGGTAAAATGTGTATCTTTCCATTTTAAATGGAACTAAAGGTTTTCTCTGTTGATTCTGTGCCCTTCCATTGAGTCACATGTTACAACATGATTCAGATCATGTTAGCTGAACCAACAATCAAATGTTGGCATTGAAAACAAACCTTCACAGCCCAATATAACCTCTGGTATATAAAAAAAAATATCATATTTCTAGTGTGTAATTCAGATGAGAACCAAGAAAAGCTAGGGATCCTCAATATATGACCTATATTTGCTGAGCAGATATAGCAGGCTGTTATTAGTAACTAGCAGTTTCACCATTCCTGAATACGAACTGATGAATCCTAGTGGTAGAATATGACTGTAATATACTATGTAGAACATGACGGTCAAAATAACATCCTCAATCTGCACTACTCCTGAGATCCCAGAGAGTCTCAGCCTTAGTGTTTGCTTCTCACCTCAACTGGAAGTGCTGGGACTCAAACCTGTGGCCCTCAGTGTCATCTAAGGAGGGATTTCTGATCAGAGAAAGACAGTTAATGAGCCACATAACCACTGCAGTCAACTCCATATTTACTGGGCTGTGTAATTAAAGGTGCTAAAATGTGTTTGTTCTGTGTGGACGCAGCATGCAGACTCCAGGAAGATACAGAACGCTGGACACACATTCATATGGCCGTAGACACAACACAACACAACACAACACAACAGAACAGAGCCTTCAGTGGGCACGACTAACAGACGAGTGAGTGAACTCGGTTTCGCTATTACACAAGTACAGTTTATTAGCACTATTACTACAGCTTACAATTAAGTGGTATTTGAAGCATAGCTGTTTATAATGCGAAAACAACCTGTATATATGTAGATGGTGCCCAACAGAGGCACATTCACGGAATTCTAGATGCTATAAGATGCTGGATGCTAAAAACTGACCTGCAGTAAATTATCTAATCTAAATTCTAAGCATGTTTTCTTGCAGTTGTGTAACAGCGGCTTAGAGAATTTGTAGCATTCTGAATAAAGAGAGAGAGGGGGGGATAGAGGGATGAAAAGCAAAAGAACAGGAGGAGCAGACAGATATAAAAGCCTGTACTAGAAAGGCTATTGCTGCTTGTGCACATGACGTTTCATATAATCAGTTTCTCTTTCTCTCTTCTGATCTTGTTTCCTGTCCTCGAGTCACTCAAGCCAGATAGCTATCACTATAGTTATTTTCACTATGTGCGCTCATGACCTGCCTACTTTCACACACACACAAAAAAAAAACTATTTGACCAATACTGCAAATGACCAACCACAGACTGCTGCTTTAACATAGCATGCTTTTCCATGGGACTAAAACTCAACCTGGAACCAGTGGTTTAGTAAAGTTTTCTCGAGCAACGATTCTTAAAATGGGGTCTGCAGACCCCCGAGGTGTCTGTGAAGTGTAGCCAGGAGGAGCAGTGAATTTTAATTTCGTTGCAGTGGTGGAAATTACAATCCAGCATTGTCAAAATTATTATATTTATATTTGAGGTATTATAGTTATTGTCGAGTTTGACTGATTAATTGAATGGCTTTAATCCAAACCTTACTAACTCCAAAGCAAGTGAGCATATAAACAATATCAAACCGGACTAAAATAATAATTCAGGAATAAAAGCTCTATGACTCCAATAAATAGACAAATAATTACCGAACACATTTAATTAATGAATAGATTATGTTCATAATCCAGTACTGAAAAGATTTGCAGTATTTATATAATAGCTAAAGTAGTACCTGGTTACAAAAAGTTTGAGAACCCCTGTTCTAGAGTATTAGAACCTGTAGCTATGATGCTCACAGAATTTAATCCTGTGATCTTATTCCAAACAGCTCATTCTTGTCATGGGGTTCAAAAGTTTGTTCCCATCTTGGAGACCTTGCTCTGAGCATCTTAGCCAGTATTACTGCATAGAAAGTTGAGCAGCTGAGGTTATGACTGCTTATTCCCTGTCTCGTACTCCTGTCATGTTTCATGACCTCATGACTCCTGAAGAAAAAGAAAATCCCTTTTCTCTCCATCACTGTCTCTTTCTTTGGTTATCTCTCTCTTAATTATGCCTCTCACAACAGTGTGTTCTGTTCTTATAAAGCTCTGGGCTCAGAAGTGATCAAAGCAATGCAGAGCAGTATACAGTTACAACTCTGGCTTAAATACGCCACAAACGCACATGCAGTTTTATGTGAACTTGGATGCAAAAATAAAATTCAGCAATCCCTACAGTTATCTAAAACAGTGTGCTAAAGCAGTATATCTAAGGCTCAGCATGTCAGAATACTAAATAACACAAAGCTTGGCTGTTGTTCAAGTAAACTGCATGAACACTGGGAACCTGAGACTTTTTAGGTGAAATCACTTGAATATCTTTTACATGCAACACAGGAAGGAATCAGTGGAGGAATTAAATGCCATTTTTCTAATAGGGAAGGTTTTTTTAATGTTCTTGCTGTAGTTACTGTGTGTGATGAGTTAAGACAGCACTGGTATGTAGCGTGTGTTCCACTTAAACAACTGAATGATTCACGTCAGTAAAAGTGTGTGTGTGTGTGTGTGTGTGTGTGTGTGTGTGTGAGAGAGAGAGAGAGAGAGAGAGAGAGAGAGAGAGAGAGA
>JAOBAM010000018.1:23365230-23378971 GCA_025212355.1 Notarius kessleri
TGAGACAGAGCTCTGGTGGAACTCACTTTTTTCCGCCTTGACAAACAGCTTATTCTCTAACAGGTGCTGGAGGACCTGCTGGACATGACCCTGATGTTCCTCCAGGGAGCAGGAGAAGATCAGGATGTCATCCAGATACACAAAAACGAAGATGTTGAGACAGTCCCTTAAGATGTCATTCACGAGTGCCTGGAAGACTGCGGGAGTGTTGGTCAGGCTGAAGAGGGCTACAAGGTACTCGTAGTGACCCGTGGTGGTGTTAAAGGCCGTCTTCCACTCGTCTCCCTCCCTGATGCTAATGAGATGGTAGGCATTACGTAGATCCTGCTTGGCAAATACCTTGGCTCCCTGGAGTAGTTCAAAGGCCGTGGTCATGAGCAGTAGTGGGTAGTGGTTCTTGACCATGATGGCGTTGAGACCTCGATAATCAATGCAGGGGTGGAGCGACTTGTCTTTCTTCTCCATGAAGAAGAATCCTGCCCCTGCTGGGGAGGAGGAAGGGCAGATGATCCCAGCTGCCAAAGACTCAGAAATGTACTTCTCCATGGCTTGCCTTTCGATGGGAGAGAGAGAGTAGAGTCATCCTTTGGGTGTCACCGTCCCAGGCAGGAGGTCTGTGAGGAGGGAGGGACACTGCTGGGGTCTTGCTGAAGACAAGCTTTAGATCCAGGTATTCTGGAGGCACGTGAGAGAGGTCGGGAAACTCGCTGGCTGAGGGCTGTGGTGGCTTGGTGGGAGGCAGAGCGGAGTGCAGGCAGTAAGATGGGCAGGACTGGCTCCAGCCTAAGATGGTGTTGTCGGCCCAATTTAGGTGGGGGTTGTGCTGCATTAACCAAGGTAATCCTAGAATGATGGTAAGTGGGGGTCGTTCATGACATGAAGTTGGATGGTTTCAGAATGATTACCGGAAATCCTTAGGGTGAGCAGAGCGGTGAGGTGGGTGATGGTGGTTGAGCCCATGCCATTGAGTGTCAGGACGGTGAGAGGAATGTCGAAAGCGAGTAGCAGGATTCCCAGACACTTGGCGGTGGCGGAGCAGATCAGGTTCCTGTCCGCCCCTGAGTCGACGAGGGCCTGGAGGTGGTAATGCTGGTTGTTGAGGATGATGATGACAGGGAGTAATGGTTGATCAGTGGGGGGCTGGTTTCAAGCATTGCCCACCAGGGCCCCTCGATTCACTGGTGGGCTCGTCCTTTTAACGGGCAGACTCGGCAGATGTGTTCCAGCTGATCGCAGTAGAAGCAGGCCCCTGTGCTCCACCAGCGATGTTGTTCTTCAGCTGACACCCAAACCTGGTCTACCTTTATGGGTTTGACGGATGAGGTGGGCGATGGAGAGGAGGTGAAGCTGGGGCGAGTCTTCTTTATCCTCCATTGCTGGATACAGGCGTCGATACGGTTGGCGAGGTCCATGAGGCTGGAGAGGTCCGATGGCAGTTCCCTCGATACCAGCTCATCCTTAATGGTATCGGACAAGCTGTACAGGAACGTGTCAACCTGGGCAGTCTTGTTCCAACCGCACGATGCCGCCAACATCCAGAACTCGATGGTGTAGTCTGAGGTAGCCTGGGACCCCTGCCGAAGCTCCATGAGTTCTCTAGCCACGTCCCAGCCGGACAAAGAGCGGTCGAAAGTTCGCCTCATCTCCTCAGAGAAATCTTTGAAGTTGGAGCAGAAATGTGCATCAGCATCCCAGACCGCTGTTCCCCACTCCCTGGCCTTGCTGGTGAGGAGCATGATGGTATATACTACCCGGGAGAGTTCTGTGGGGAAGGCCAGAGGTTGCAGCTCTAGGATTAATGAGCATTGAGACAAGAAAGATCTGCAAGTGCCTGGTTCTCCATCGTAGGGTTGAGGCACTGGGAGTCTCGGCTCATGGAGAAAGGCGGTGGCAGGAGCTGGAGTTGGAGATGGCTGGGCAGGGGTAGGCATGGCTTGATAATGCTGCATCTGCGTGGTGAGGAGGTTAAGTGAGTCAGACAAGGTGGCAAGGTTCTGATTGACTTGTTGTAGGTCTTGTTGATGGGAACCGAGGAGAGTCCTTTGTTGTTGGACAGCCGTTCTCAGATGGGTGAATTCTGCTGGATCCATGCTGGCCAGAACATACTGTTAGGGTTGCTGGAGGTATGGAGAATTAGAACCTAAAAGCAGAGCATGCACACAGACAGTAATCCAAGAAGCGTAGTGGGTTTAATCCAGAAAAAGGCATGGCAAAAATGTAAACAAAACTTGATTAAGAAACAATAGCGAAAATAGTCCAGGTATAAAAAGAAAACATGAAACTTGACTTGAAAAACGAGGCAGGCAAAGACATGAAAAACACTTGAGGGAAAAACGGCTAGAGTCTACATACGAGACATTTTGGCACTGTCTGTGGCTGAGAATGGCGTTTAAAAAGGCAGCGATGATGATCAGGAAGTGAATGCAGGTGAGCGCTTACTGAACGGGGAAGCAGGCAAGATGGAATTCCCAATCCGGATCGGAGCTGACGTGGAAGATCCGCAAGCTCAGGAGTGGATGTCCGGGGCGGAGCATGACAATAACATACAGCAGGGTTGAGATGACTCTGTAGGGCATGTTTCAAGAACTTTAAAAGGCTTTGTGTGTCTGCTGAACTCAATGCAGTTAAATATAGAATCATGAGACAAGCACTCAAAGGAGAAGTGTCATTCGTAAGCTGTATAGAGAAATCAGAAAGATATTATTCCAGAAAACCATAATGTCCAACAGTTTTCTCATGATGCTTTTCTCTGAAATTGTCGGCTCAATAAATGCTCGGTGCAAAACTAGTATGAAATTGGTCAAAAGTAGCAATATCATTAAACTTGTTGGCATTTATGAGGGGGGAAAAAGATTCTACATATGATTGTTAACCTTGACCTTTGGACACATGCCCTAGCATAGACTTTTTCAAAAGCATTTTTCAAGTTATTGTTTATTTCAGACTGATTGAAGCTGTGTACAATAAAGCTGTGTGGGACTCACTCAGAACATGAAGTCAGTGGCAGTTTTATGAAAAGATGTTCACATGAAATTTTGAGGGAGTGAATTAGTTAAATTAGCTGTCAGACTGGACTTGAAAAGAAGGTATGAACATGCACAATTTGATTGTGTTCTAGTATAAAAATGATATTGCACAGGGATGTGTTTGGCACACACTGCTACCAGCTTAAGCACATTGTAAGGAAGCTCTTTTATTAGCTAGTGGTAGTGAATTATAATATCGAACCTTAACCTTTTTTTGGTGGACCATATGGACCATACACCTCAGTAGGCTAAAACTTGTGTCCGGCAGGCTGATGTTCCACACTTGAAATAAAATTCATCACAAGGAATTCTGTCTGCTGCTGAAAATCACACTCCTTATCAGAACATCAGCCATAACATTAAAAAAACCTGTCTAATATTGTGTAAGTCCTGTAAGTTGCGAGGTGGGGCTTCCATGGATCGGGCTTGTTTGTCCAGCACATCCCATAGATTCTCGACTGGGTTGAGATCTGGGAAATTTGGAGGCCAAGTCAACATCTTGAACTCTGTCATGTTCCTCAAACCATTCTTGAACAATTTTTGCAGTGTGGCAGGGTGCATTATCCTGCTAAAGAGGCTACTGTCATTAGGGAATACTGTTGCCATGAAGGGGTGCACGTGGTCTGCAACAATGTTTAGGTTGGTCATACATGTCAAAGTAACATCCACGTGAATGTCAGGACTCAAGATTTCCCAGCAGAACATTGCCCAAAGCATTACAGTACCTCAGCTGGCTTGCCTTCTTCCCATAGTGCATCCTGGTACCATCTCTTCCCCAGGTAAGTGACACACACATCCAGCTGTCCACATGATGTAAAAGAAAACCTCATTCATCAGGGCAGGCCACCTTCTTCCATTGCTCCATGGTCCATTTATGATGCTCATGTGCCCATTGTAGGCCTTTTGGTGGTGGACAGGGATCAGCAAGTCTGTGGCTGTGCAGTTCCACACAGAGCAAGCTGTGGTGCACTGTGTGTTATGACACCTTTCTGTCATAACTTTTCAGTGATTTATGTTACAGTAGCTCTTCTATGGGATCGGACCAGGCAGACTAATCTTCGTTCCCGATGCAGGTCAATGAGCCTTGGGCAACCATAACACTGTCACCGGTTCACCAGTTGTCCTTCCTTGGATCACTTTTGGTAGGTACTAACTATTGAATCCTGGGAACACCCCACAAGACCTGCCATTTTGGAGATGCTCTGACTCAGTTGTCCAGCCATCACAATCTGACCCTTGTCAAAGTCGCTCAGATCCTTATGCTTGGCCATTTTTCCTGCTTCTAACACATCAACTTTGGGAACTGACTGCTCATTTGCTGCCTCATATATCCCACCCTTTGACAGATGCCACTCTAACAAGATAATCAATATTCTTCACTTCACCTGTGTGACATTGAAAGAATGTCTTCCATATTGTTATGACCTTTGTTTAATTCGTAAAGTGCTAGTCTTATGAAAATGACATCACCCCTGGAAATAATACCTTATAAAACTAGACATGTTAAATAGTTTACTGTCTGAATTGTATTTTAATACGAGATTGGGAACATGTTCTATTTAGCTGGTAAAGTTTGACTCTTTGAGTCCGCCATTACACGAATGTGTTCCTGGTAAGTTACCATTAATTCAAAGGAAGTGGTGTTATATGTGCAACGCTTGAAAGTTTGTGGCATTTCTGGCTTCACCTGCTTTGCAAATGTAGTATGCTTTTAATGTTTTTATTCCACAACAGAACTCAAACCAAAACATGCCTCCTAAGAGGTGTGTCATTCAAGGCTGCTCAAGTGTAGTTGATAAAAAAAAGTGGAATTTTGATCCATTATAGCCCAAAGTCGGCAGGACACTTACAGAATGAATAGGTTCGATTTGTACGGACAAAGAGAGGTAACTTCAAGCTGACAGGATGGTTTGGTGTGTGCTCCATACATTTTGAAAAAGATACATTTGTGAGGCAAATTCACATAGAAGGATTTGAGCGACATCTGGTACGCAGAGCAGTTCCTATGATCTGGAAACAGAAGTCAGAAGTGCCATCCCAAAGAGCTTACCACACAGTAAGTGTCAAGCTTGTGTTTAGCCTGTTGCTTGAATTTATTAGTTGTCCTTAATCTTTTATCCTTTTCATTGATAGCAGTTCTGAAGTTTTATACAAGGCTAAATAGTGGCAATCAATAGGCACTTTCACTTTCAGTGCTGGAACTGGCAGGAACGGGTGGCACATTGTGCCATATGCATTGTGTGCAGCGAACGCGCAACAGCCAGGAATTTATTCGGGTTCACTTCCAAAACCAAGTTGCTCGTAAAACTACAACCTTTTCTGGTTCTAACAGTACCAATTATGACCATGTAGACCCTTTCTATTTTTTTTAATGGCAATTACCGTTATTTATTTTTTACTAAAATCACAGTATCTCTGAAACCATAAATTTTTTTTTTCAAAATTCCCAAACCTATGATCTTCTTCCTGTCACACCTACGTGCCATGGTGCGTGCATCAGTTTGATTGTCAGGTGCGCCCCAGACCGCACACGCACTGAGTGGACTCTCACATGTGCACCGTTAACTATGCACATCTGCACAAGATGAAGACGCAATCAGTGCACCTACGGTATATAAAGACTCTGGAAACACACTCACTGCGAAGTATTGCGCTACGTTACATACACATTACTGAGCCTTATCTCCTGTTTTCCTGATTCCTGTTTTTTTTTTTTGTGCTTTCGTCTTTGCCTGTGCTAATCTGCTTGTGCTTCGCCCGACCTTTTGCTTGTTTACCGATTTTGATCTCTGCTCACCGATTTGGATTGTTTGCTTGTTGTCACCTTTATAAATAAAACCACATACGTCTGTCTCCAACCTTTTCCTTTACAGAGGCCTGATTGGATTGTTTGCTTGTTGTCACCTTTATAAATAAAACCACATACATCTGTCTCCAACCTTTCCCTTTACAGAGGCCTGATTTTAAGGTGAATCGAACCTATTTGAAATTTTAAGGTAAAGTCTCTACAATAATCATGGAATTGGCGCAAAGGAAAGGGCCATTGCAAGATTAATTTATAATCACTCTGTGATAAACTTCCCTGTATATTTCTGAATCTTGTCGTTGCCTTTTTGTCCACTGAAACATGGGCAACGTTATATTGCATCTAAAAACATGATTTCAATATCAAATGAATGGACACGCCATTCTGTTATCTCTCTCAACTAACTCATCATTTTTTTCTGGATTTATAGGCTCTGAAAGAGCCTCTCACAACATGAGCAAAATGTAAGAAGATCAGAGGTTTTGGAATTTTGAAAAAAATCTTTTATGGTTGCAGAGATCCAGTGATTTTAGTAAAAATAAATAACGGTAATTGCGCACTGACACCCCCCCCAACACACACACACACACACACACACACCTCTACTTAATGTTGTAGCAAAAAATAGAAAGGGTCTACATGGTCATAATTGGTACTGTTAGAACCAGAAAAGGTTGTAGTTTTACAAGCAACTTAGTTTTGGAGGAGAACCCAAATAAATTCCTGGCTGTTGCACACTCGCTGCGCACAACACATATGGCACAATGCGCCACCCGCTCCTGCCAGCTCCAGCACTGCAAGTGCCTAATTATTGCCATTATTTAGCCTTGCGTCTACCAAGTGAGGTTACAAAGATGACAATTACAAAGAGACACTGCTTTATCATAACTGTGAAAGTTGAACAAATCAGTAAAAAAAATAAATAAATAAGCAAACTATGATTTGTATTAACTTCCTGGGTTCCAGAAAACCACTGGAGCAGTTGTTGCTCTTCTTTTTCATGAGCGACTTGGCTTGCGTATTTGTCCACCTCTTTCTCCGTAGCTATATGTTCTAAATGATCCTCAGACAACCAAACAAAGATTGAGGACAAATTTAAAGAGCTTTTGTTTTTTGTTTTTTTCAAAAGAATCCATATCAAGAGCGCACGCCACTGCAGAGAATAGTATAGAGTCTGTGTGGACACAAAAGAAGGCAGTGGTGCAAATGACATCACACATGCAACACCGCTGACCTGTAACTTGCTGCGATCTAATCATGGCGGACGAGCTTTTAGTGATTTTTGGAACAGAATTCAGACGCAAAAAGAAAAAATAAAATTGAACCAATTTATTATTTATCGGTGAACTTTACAACCTTTTTGAGCATATCACACACAGAAAACCCAGGATTTTATGATATAATTTTTGTTAGACTAGCACTTTAAAGCAGAAAGAGTATATGCATAAGAACCTAGAAGAACTTGTGTTAATTGGAAGAGTAACAGCTGGGAGGAGGAGCATGACCCAGTTGGCAAAGGATTTACTAAAGCAGATATCCTTAGTTTACATGGATATACTGAAACTCAAACAAGATGGTCATATCTGCTTAATTGTAAGCAGCCTGAGCTGAGGTCTTGTGTAATCATAGGATTACTGCCTCCCTTCCAAAACCCTTCATGCAATACAAATCAGATCACGACACATTATTCCAAAACCATCACTGTTCTTATATTGTCTTAACACATTCTAATGTTCACTTTATGTTCACCATCTGATTATTAACTTTGCTTTTGGACTACAGGTCAGATATTAATCAGCTCACACTGACAGAATCCAATTATTCCAAATCAGTAATGTATTTAAACACATGGCTTACTGTGATAAACCCTGAAACACGATGAATGGTATTACATTTGAGAAAATACCTAAGAAGAACAGGCGGATGTCTAAGAGGTGAAATGCTTGACAATTGGATGAAATACAGAATTTAATAAAATGCTCTGAGACCCATGGAGAAGTCTTGGGTTACAGCAGTATATATCAGTCAGCAAGCAGTCAGCAATTCACATCAATAATGGATGCATCGTTAACTCAAAGCAAAGCTGGCTTCATAAAGATAACAAAGAGCCTGGCCTTAAAACCTAGTCAAGTCAAAACCTTATTTATAAATACTTACTTAAAAACATATTTCTTGCTTATTATCCTGCACGTTATCATTCAAACAGTATCTACATTGGAAAAAGGGAATATTTGTTCAATGAGATTTAAGAGAACGTATTATGTCTAGTTTACATAACATAATTTATATAATTAAGTAAATTTGGTGAGCTTTTTTTTCAGCGTGTATGAAGATGAAGGTGAAGGTGAAATGATTAAGGAAAGGTTCTTTTTTGGTTCTTTGCTGTTTTTTTGTAATTTGCATAACTGAAATGAGAGTATTGTGAAAAAAAAAATTGAGAAACACAACGCATGCTGGTCTGTGTACTAGTATATTGGACCGATAACTAAACAAAATGAAAATAACACCACAAATCCTCTGGCACTGAGAGGGCTGAATTGATTCACTACAGGCTCTACACACAACCCTGCTATTATTAATAATAATAACGAGACCGTCAATGACAGCAAAGCTCACTCCAGCCCCGTGAGAAATCAAATCTGGGTAGAAGTTATATGCACCCGAGGTACCCCTGCCTTCATGCCAGAAAGAATCAAAATCAGTGAAGAACTGAGGGAGAAGAAGCGATTTCTGTGGAAAGTGCTCATTAGGGCTTAATTACTCCATATCTTCATTATTAATTGCAGTTATGCAAATTTGGGTAGAAACTATATGCACCTCAGGCAGACCTACCTACCTTCCAATAAAAATTGGTGAAGAATTGAGAGAGAAGAAGCGATTTGCATGAAATGTGGATGACGCCAGACGGACGATGGACAACACATGATGGCATAAACTCATCGCCTGTCGGTCAGATGAGCTAATAATTAATAATAAATATAAATTAAAAATGCAATCAATTTGATGAAATTATTGACCACATTATTCCTGGATGTCCAATACTAAAACCAATAAAATATAGAACACAACATGATAAAATTGGACAATATTTGCTCTCAAAAATTTGCCAACATTTCGGGGCACCATATGAACAGGATTGGTATAAACATCAACCACAACCAGTCACCCAAACTGCTGATGCAACTATCTTATTGTACTTTCCTGTTCACACAGATTGAACTATCAAAGCCAACAGACCCGATATTATCATTAAGAACTTCAAGGATAGAACCTGTACACTTATTGCTATGGCAATGCCGTCCAATAATAATGTTGTGAAAGAGTTGAAAAAATTTCTAAACACAAAGATCTCCAAATCCATCCATCCACTCTGGCATATCACTACAGTGACGTGGCCGCTCTGATGACTTCAGCCATCAAGGTCTCTAGGGAACAATACAGTCGTGGTTTCCCATAACCTTCTACTGGATTATTATAGAGGTTTTCAACCATTCACACTCACATCTACGGTCAATTTAGAGCCACCCATTAGCCTAACCTGCATGTCTTTGGACTGTGGGGGAAACCGGAGCACCCGGAGGAAACCCATGCAGACACGGGGAGAACATGCAAACTCCACACAAGAAAGGCCCCCATCAACTGTGGGGCTTGAACCCAGAACCTTCTTGCTGTGAGGCAACAGTGCTAACCACTACACCACTGTGCTGCAACCTCCAAATAGAAATTGAAAAAATGTAGCAATTGAAAACTGTTGTTGTACCAGTCATCATTAGAGCACTTGGCCTAGAAAAAAAACAGGAACAGAAAAAACATCTTCAAAAAATACCAGGCAACCCAAACCTTCATGACATTCCATTCCAGGCATTTAGCAGACGCTCTTATCCAGAGCAACGTACAACATCTCCAGAGCAGCCTGGGGAGCAGATGGGGGTTAGGTGCCTTGCTCAAGGGCACTTCAGCCATTCCTGCTGGTCCAGAGAATCAAACCAGGTACCATTTATTCCCAAAGCTGCTTCTCTAACCATTAGGCCATGGCTTCCCCAGAGTGTTGAATGGAATGGCACACATGTTAAGAACAGTCCTTTCCATGTAAAGGAAAAATGCAACAATGACTCAGCAGCAGATTGTAACTAGCAAGCCTAAGGAATAATAATAATAATAATAATAATAATAATAATAATATGGCTTCCGTCCCGGCAGGAATACCACCAATCTGATCTTCAACATGAAGATGATTCTGGAGAAGGCATGGGAATTCAACCTGGCATTCTTGGACCTGGAGAAGGCATTTGATCAGGTGCCGAGGGAGCAGATGTGGATCGCTGTCCACAATGAAGAGTACAGTGTACCAGGAAAACTTCTGAGAGCCATCAAGAGTCTCTATAAGACGTGTAGGAGTGCAGTTCAGCCACATGATGATAAGGAGATGTGGTTTGATGTCACTTCAGGAGTACACCAGGGAAGGGTATTGGTACCATTACTCTTCATCATCCTAATGGACCGAGTCCTAAAGATGCTGGAGAGAGGAGCAGCCAATATTGTGAGGAATAACACCTCTGACACCTTCATATATGCTGATGATGTTGTACTGGTGACATGTGAGGAAGGCGAGTTGCAGGACACCCTGGATCTTTGGTGTGATGCACTCCGCCACCATGGGCTAAAGCTCAACACGATGAAGTCTGAGGTGAAGGTGGTATCACGTGGGGCAAGAGAGGTGAACATCATAGCTGATGACCTGAAACTGAAGACAGTGGAGTGCTTCAAGTACTTGGGAGTAGAGTTTAACAACATTGCTGAAATGAAGACCACCATCAACGGGAGGATAGGAGAGTACTTCAAGAATCTCAGAATGCTTCACCCCCTCCTCAAGGACAAAGCTATACCAAGAGATTTGAAGGTGGCCTTTTACACCTCTATCTTGTAGCCCATTCTGCTCTATGGCTGTGAGGCATGGTCGCTGACCACAAGGACTAAGACTAAGGACTACTTCTGTTCAGGCTGCAGAGATGAGAGCGCTGAGACTCATTAGAGGAGTGACCAAGCGTGATCGGCTGAGAAATGACTATATCAGGGAGTAGCTCGGGGTCCAGAGTGTGTTGAAGATCATTGAGCAGAGCCAGCTACACTGGTATGGCCATGTCAAGAGAATGGATACCACCAGGACCCCATCAAGGTGGCTTGAGTGAGTGGCGCCCTAAGACAAAGAGACCTAGAGGGAGACCTAGGAAGAGGTGGATGGTAAACATCAAGAGGGTGCAAGAGGGCCGACATTGGAGGATGTCGAGAGGGACAACTGGGATAAATGGAGAGCTTCCTGGGAGACAGGCAGCAATGCTTAACTGGTGTCTGAATAATAATAATAATAATAATAATAATAATAATAATAACCCATGTTCAAAAGCATCTCATTAAAATGCCAAGCATTTATCCAAATTTACACCAGGCTCCAGTACACGAGTGGTTCATGTTGATAAGGGTGGCACTTAAAGACTGTAATTTATTCATACGGACATAGGGATTAAAGGTGAACTCCATGAATAAGTAATACTGCCCCATGTTGCTAAACACAAACCATGCTCAGGCAACTTGAACGATAATTTGGCTTTTTTTTTTTTCATTTTGTTACACTACAGCCATATTCTACATCAGACAGTGTATAGTTATAATGTAATTCATTTATTTTGGGAGAGTCTTCTCTCTCTTTACTTCTAGTGCATTGGAGCATCATATGTATTTATGCTTCTTCTTTTGCGTTATTTTTCATTTCATGCATTTTTATCAGAAAAAAAATATGGACCATGAACCATAATTTCAGCTAAAGTTAATTAAGGAACCGCTGTACATGTTTCCCGCTGCCTTCCTCCACCTCGCACACTGCTGCCTAAGGGCCACTCTCATTTGCATTCAGCGTTTCATTTAAATAGCCTCCACTTTAATTTATCGGGCACGCTTTGTTTTAAAAGACCCAATTAAACACAAGTACTTTAGCACCAAGCATAACTAATAGTCTCTGTCATATGACCATTATCATTACAATAATTTTTTTTTTACTCTATAAGAACTCTTATATAGATTATGCCCATAAATTACATTATGACATGCTGCTACTACAACAGTGCTAATGATTGCTGCATGAAGAGATTCATTATAAGGTTGGATATGATATGACCTACAGTCTACTGATAAACAGGCTGACGTTTGGCTGAGCTGTATTGATTCTCACCCACTGCAATTACGGTGAAATTTCCTCCTCACCATCATGTCAGCATAATAAATGAAGAAGGTGTTGGCATTGACTACCAGTCCATCGCACAATACTGACAAATAGATAATGGGTCTGAGCCATAATTACCCAGAATATTCTTCAGTGACATCCATACAGGTGTTCTGCAACGCATCCTCCAACTGTGCCGGCTCATTGGAAAGACTTCAGACAGTCACTACTCATTACAGAAACGTGTTAATACACAGCGCACGCTTTCTGCAGACTAATATCACACAGAGATGAGTTATGTCTCAAAAGAAAAAAAAAGCTTGCTCATGGTGTCTGTGTCAAATTACTTGGACAGCAAGATTTCCGCTGAGTGCTGTCTCAGGGACAGACTGAACATTATGCGATAGAAGTGAGCTGTTTTACATAAGAAGCAAAGAATTGTACTTTATGCAAGTGCCCTTGGACTTTCCACCTACTATGGGTTATGAGTTTATATTCATACCATAGTGCTGCTGAATTCTCAAATCTGGTTGGTCAGAAGGCATTGATTAGTTTTCTAGAACAGCAACTCAGACAGTAATAAGACTGGCTGTAATTAAAATCGCAGGTTTATGTTCATGCACTTTTTCTAATATGGTATCATTTCTATCGTAGCAGCTCATTCACATGGTGGATGCTCCACATAATCTAAGACGAATAAGAAATAGAGGTTTTTTTTTAAAGTGTTGCGATTTAACAGTGAAAAAACTAAAGCTTTCTGTAAAAAGCCATTTATTTAGCATTTATGAAAAAGGCATCAATTAGCATCAGCGCTTTGAGGTTCCTTTCATTTTTCCACCATGGGGAGATTCTTCAGGATAGAGGGATTCTCAGTTATGTGACAAAAGAGAGAACGAGAAAGAGAGGTGAGAGAATATAACATGAGTATTAACAGGACATTCTACAACATTAAAATGACACAGGTCAGTGTCCTGGTTCAGGAATCATTTAATCCACTCCCTTTTCTGAATTGTTTGAGCTGATACTCATCTCCATAGTTGGTATGCATCATCTTGTTTCAATACATTTTATTTCCTAATGCAGGGCATCCTAACCACATGTTAGTCTGTTTACAAACCACTCAGCAGCCAGTTTGGAAAAGTCACGTGAGGTCATGCATGGGTCAGAGGTTGCAACCGTGGAGCCACAGCAAACATGGCGGATCACCCAGATCGAACGAAGTCTCTTAAATCGAGACAAAAAATTATGATTTTAAGGAAGTATCTGACATTGCCAGAGGCAAAACATGCCAGAAAAGAGAGGGAAAAAACATGGCAGATAAACTGAATAAAGATTGCTGGCTAGCTTTCCCGATGGAGGCCTGGAAAGGCAAAAACAAATGCAGCATCTGATGCCAATTTTACCAAGATGCTACTGGACGGTTGAGTGACAAAAGAGTTTGCACTTTGAGAAACATCATGAAACCTTGGACTTTTTAATAAAAGATAAATAAATATTGAATAAATATGAATAAATATTCCAAATCTAAATGCACCTGTGAGCTTGAAGGCTCTCGAGCGCTCACTTCTGTGTTGGATGCCGCTGGTTCCACCATGTTTGTTGTGACCTCGGTCATTATATTATATAATATAATATTATGTTATTCTATCTCTACAGGGTACTATTCATCTTTACATCATACATCAACCTGTG
>JAOBAM010000018.1:23952850-23964133 GCA_025212355.1 Notarius kessleri
TTGCCACTCACAGATATGTAATATTGGATCATTTTCCTCAATAAATAAATGACCAAGTATAATATTTTTGTCTCATTCATTTAACTGGGTTCTCTTTATCTACTTTTAGGACTTGTGTGAAAATCTGATGATGTTTCAGGTCAGATTTATGGAGAAATATAGAAAATTCTAAAGGGTTCACAAACTTTCAAGCACCGCTGTACACTGCCTGTGAAATGATTGTGGACACCTATTAGGCATATCAGACGCTCACTGGCTGTGCTGTGAAAATTGTGCATGCAGACGCTCATCTGAGTTTCCAAATCTGTCACTGCTTAACTCATGAATATTTTTCTACCATGAATACTATCATTAAAAAGCTTATTTCTGCTTTCCAAAGAAATGTATCTTGTTAAAATCTGTTCAGTATTTTGGGAGTAACGGCAGGTTGAAGTTGGTACAACAGAGTAAATACTCTGCTCGCATGACGTCAGGAAACTGCCGGTGCTTTTTGAGTCATGTGAAAGTTGTCAGACTCTTTCTCTTCTGAACGGTTGTCTACTGGATTACTCATGAATATCAATCAGATAACTTTTATAGGGATATTCTCTCACTCTCACTGTTTCTGATGAAATATTCAGCAAAGTTTTCTGTCAGCTAGTTTTGGTGTTATGCTTCATGGGAGACTCTGAGGTGAGTTTTCATAGCTTTACCTACTTATTTTTTCAAACCAAACTGATTCATGTAAATAAATAACTACTTTAGAATATAACTATAGTTGTTTTGATGAAAAATATTGAGATCTTAGTGGTCAGAATGAGATTTAAAAAAAACCCGGAAGTCAGAAACACAAGTGTCAATTTCAATTCATCCATCCATTATTTGTAACTGCTTATCCTGTACAAGGTCATAGGCAAGCTAGAGCCTATCCCAACTGACTATGGGCGAGAGGCGGGGTACACCCTGGACAAGTCACCAGACCATCACAGGACTGACACATAGAGACAAACAACCATTCACACTCACATTCACACCTACAGTCAAATTAGAGCCACCAATTAGTTTAACCTGCATGTCTTTGGACTGTGGCAGAAACTGGAGCACCCAGAGGAAACCCACGCAGACACGGGGAGAACATGCAAACTCCACACAGAAAGGCCTCCGTCGGCCGCTGGGCTGGAACCCAGAACCTTCTTGCCGTGAGGTGACAGTGCTAACCAATACACCACCATGCCACCCAATTTCAATTCAATTAACTGGAATTGTTTATTGGATGTGGCTCACACAGTTTTTTTTTTTTCGAGGTTAGCCTTGAAAGCTGTGAATATAAATCAAAATAATCATTTATATTCATGAATATAAACTCTAGTGGGTCCTATTTAGAAATACAGTATAAAGCCCTACAGAGCACAAAGAGGGTATTAGAAATATTCTTTTATTACTTTTTATTTTGATAGAGAATGGTAGATGTGAATGACATTCAATTCTTATTTATGCATATTTTATCATTAACATTGATTTCTCCTTCTTTGTGATGTATAAATGAGAGTTAAGATCAGCTTTATATTGCACAAATAAATCCATTTGGTGAAACTTTGTGTGAGAGTGCAGGCACTTACTGATGTATGCGCGGAGGAAGCAGATCAGCAGACTGTCAATCAAAGCCAAAACGTGTGACTGGAATCGGGGTTGGTAAACTAGTGAGGGTCAGGCGATCCGTGAACAATGTGATGTGGAAAAGACAAAGAGTGAAAACAGAGAAGAAATGGCAAAAGGTCAGGAAATGCTAGAGACAGTCAGAAAAGATCCAAGGCTTGGTATGTACTGAAATGGCAGGATGATACTTCGCACTGGAGTGGTGTGAATGACTGAATTAAATAGCAGAAGCGGTGATTAAGGCAATGCGTGACAGCTATATCTACCAAGTACTCGATTTGGCCTCGTTGTCTGGAGTCAGGGATCTTGTTTACCTGGTAGATCGGGTCTCCCTCAAGGTTGAGTGCAGAGTGTTCCTAGTCTGGTGAGTTGTGGACAAGGGGCCCTGGGATAGCAGGTTTAGGTGTGAAACGTGGAACGTAGGGGATATTCGACAGTGAGGTGGGAGTTCAAGACGGTATGGCACGTCGTTGATTCGGCACAAGACCTTGAAGGGCTCAATGTAGTGTGGCTGGATCTCCTTGCAGGTGTTCACTTCTCTCATGTTCTTTGTGGCTACCTACACCCTGTCACCAGGGGGGAAGTTGAGAGTCTCACCTCTATATTTATCTGCATACTCCTTGTACTTGGCGCTGACTGCTTCCAGACACTGGTGGATCTCCTCCCAGATGGTTTGACTTTGTCAAAACCAGTCATCAATGGCCTGTACTTGGCTGAGTGCGTCATCCCAGGGAAACAAGGATGGCTGGTAGCCAAGTATGCACTGAAATGGTGTTAGCTGGGTAGCTGAGTGTTTAAGCGGGTTTTGTGCATACTTGGCCCAAGGTAGGAAGCGCGCCCTGTCCCCCTGGTTGCGCATGCAGTATCTTCTCAGGAAGCAGACAATCTCCTGGTTTGCTCTCTCCACTTGGCCGTTGGACTGGGGGTGGTAGCTGGAGGTGAGACTTACTGATACTCCCAACATTTCCATGAAATTTGCCCAGAATTGTGAGATGAAATGGGGACCCTGGTCACTGACTATATCTTCGGGGATGCAGTAGGATTGGAAGACCTGATGAAATAACAGCTCAGTGGTCTGAGAAGCTGTGGGGATGTTGGGTAAAGGGATGAGTTTCAGAGATTTTGAGAATCGATCGATAGTTACCATTATGGTACCCTTGAGAGGGTGGGAGATCTGTGATAAAGTCAATCGCCAGATGTGACCAGGGTCTTTGTGGAATTAGTAGAGGGCATAACTTGCCCGTGGGTGTGTGTGTGGGTGTGTTTGTGTGTGTGTGTGTGTGTGTGTGTGTGTGTGTGTGTGTGTGTGTGTGTGTGTGTGTGTGTGTCTCGGGACCTTTGCTTGGGCACATTCGGAGCATGAGGCAATGAACCGATTGATTTCGGACAACATGTTCTCCCACCTGTACCTGTTTCTTAGCATTTGGTGAGTACATTAGCTGTTGGGATGTCCAGTGGCAGGAGATGAGTGAGCCCAGGTGATGAGTTGACTGCGTAGGTGCTTGGGCACATAGAGAAGACCAGGTGGTAGATGCATGGGACAGGTTCAGGGCTGAGACTTGCTTATTTCTTTGTCCAGTTCCCAGGTGATGGATTGCACAAAACAGTGCAACGGGATGACAGGATGAAAGCTAGAATCTTGTTGAGAAGGACTGAAAGTTCTGAATAATGCATCTGCCTTGGTGCTTTTGGAACCTGGATGGAAAGAAATTGAGAATTTAACCGGGTGAAGAATAATGCCCACCTGGCCTGCCTGGGGTTTAGCCTCTTGGCCTTTTGGAGATACTTGAGGTTCTTGTAGTCCATGAGGATGATGATGCACATGGCTCCCTCTAACCAGTGCCACCATTCTTCGAGGGCTAATTTAATAGCAAGGAGCTATGTGTTCCCCACATCATAATTTCTTTCTGCTGAAGTTATTTTTTTTTTTTTAGAAAAAAAGGCTACGGGGTGTAGTTTTGGTTTCTCCCCAAAGCATTGTGACAGGATGGCCCCTACCCCAGTGTCGGATGCATCTACTTCCACGATTAAAGGCTTAGTGGGGTCAGGGTGTTGGAGTACGGGAGCCGAGGTGAATGCAAGCTTAAGTCGACCGAAGGCTTTCTCGGCCACATAGTTCCACTGTAAGTGCTTCTGGCCCTTCTTCAACAGTGTGGTTAGGAGAGCTGCTAGAGAGCTGAAACCTCGAAAAAAACAGTGATAAAAGTTTGCTAAACCTAGGAATCATTGGAGCTCCTTTACAGACTTTGGTGTAGGCAAGGACGTGATGGCTGCTACCTTGGAGGAATCCATGCACACTCCTTTGGGGCTAATGATATAGTCAAGGAAGGAAATCTTGTTTAGATGAAACTCACTTCTCAGCCTTTTCAGAGAGGTTGTTCTCCAACAGTCGCTTGATCGTCGCTTTATCGTCGATATAGGCAATGACATATTTGCCCAGCATGTCCCATAGCACATCATTGATGAAGCACTGGAACACGCTGGGTGCTGAAGAAAGGCCATACGGCATGACCCGGTACTCGAAGTGCCCCGCGGTCATGCTGAAGGCCATCTTCCGTTCGTCACCCCTCCTTATTCGGATCAGGTTGTGTGTACTTTGTAGATTGAGCTTTGAAAACATCTTAGTGGATTGAAGCTGTTCAAGAGCTGCTGGAACCAGGGGAAGGGGATAAGGATACTTTATGGTGACCCGGTTTAAGCCTCTGTAGTTGATGGAAGGCCTCAGTCCACCTCCTCATTTCTCAACAAAAAAGAAATCAGCCAATGCGGGTGACTTGGAAGGCCAGATATATCCCTGTTTGAGAACTTCCTGAATATATTCCTCCATGGCCGCCTGTTCCTTTTGGGACAAGGGATAAATACAACCACGTGGAGGAGACATACCTGGCAGTAAGTCAGTCGAGCAATCATACGGCCTGTGAGGAGGTAACACGCAGGCCTTCCCCTTACTGAAGACTTCTGCAAGGTTTAAGTAACAATCCGGAATATTGTCTATGGAGTCAGATTGGGGGCTCTCTATGGAGGTAGAAGCTACTCTGATCTGAGGGAGAGAGGCAGTTCTGGAAGAATGTGGGTGACCATTGAAGAAGTTCCTTGTTTTGCTATGAAATCAATGGATCATGTAGCTGCAGCCAGGGATAGCCAAGGATGATGTCATGATCGATGGTGGTGGTTACATTGAGTGATATGAATTATTTGTGTAAAACCCCATTTGAATCTGTACTGGTTGTGTGCAAGTGGTGACCAGTCCATCGGCTGGGTCCTCCATCGATGGTCTTGATACTGAGTGCACTGTGCAAGGGGATGGTAGGCAGGTCAAGGTTCTGCATGATGGCACTACTGATAAAGCTCCCCTCTGCCCCTGAATCAACAAAAGCAGATAAGACACGAGTGGAGGACCCTACCCTAAGTAGAACTGGGATGGTAAAGGATTTAGAACTGAATTTTCTCACCAGACTTGTGGAGCTTACAGGCCTTTCTGTTGGGGTCTCTCGGGCTGGTCGTACGGGACATTGCCGGACGCTATGCTCAGGGCTCCCACAGTAGAAACATAACCCCTCCTTGCTCCACCTAGCACGTTCGGCGCGGGTTAAATGGGTGCGTGAGATCTCCATGGGTGAGCCATCCTCCATAGACTGGGAAGATTTGGTGTCGAAGTGGATAGATGGTCAGTGTTTTAACAATTGGTCGAGTCAAATAGCTAAGTCAATGAGGGAGTCCAGAGTGAGGTTTTCATCTCTACAAGCCAGCTCATTAATGATCTTTGGACGTAGGCCTTGGCGAAAGACCGCTTTTAGTACTAGATCGTTCCACCCACTGGCAGCTGCTAGTTTCCTGAATTCCAAGGCATATTCAGCAACACTTCTGGAGCCTTGGGAACTGGCGAGAAGACTTTCTCCAATCTCTATCCCTTCTGGTTCATGATCAAACACCCTTTTACACATGGTGAGGAATTGTTCAAGGACTTGGTTTGCTCATGCCCCTTATTCCAGCAAAGTGCTTTGCCCGAGAGAAAAGATATAAATTTTGCAATCTTGTGCTCTTCCGATAAATGCAGCATGGTGGAAAAATACATAGTACGTTGCAGTAAAAAAAACCTTACATGTGATGATGTCTCCAGTAAACTTCTCTGGAGTGGGATTAAAGCGCTGGACTAGGAGGAGGCTCGGAGCATGCTAGGCAGGCCTGCGATATCACAGATGTGAGCTGCATCATCCAAGTATTGAGGTTGGCAAGCATCTGTTGATGTTCTCCTAGCAAATGCCCCTGCACATTTAGAGCAGTCTGTTTAGGACCCTCCACTACATCCATTATGGCAAAGTATCCTGTGAGAGTGCAGGCACTTACTGATGTATGCGCAGAGGAAGCAGATAAGTAGACTGTCAACGAAGCCAAAACGTGTGTCTGAAATCAGTGTCGGTAAACTAGTGAGGGTCAGGCGATCAGTGAACAGCGTGACGTGTAAAAGACAAAGAGCAAAAATAGAGAGGAAATAGCAAAAGGTTAGGAAACGCTAGAGACAGTCAAAAAAAGATACAAGGTTCTGTATGTACTGAAAGGGCAGGACAATACTTCGCACTGGAGTGGTGTGAATGAGCGGCTTAAATAGCAGAAGGGGTGATTAAGGAAATGCGTGACAGCTGCAGTTCAGTAGGCTGGGGAGAGAGGGCGCTGTGTGTCATGGGAGTTGTAGTCCTGAGTGTTTGTAGTCTGATCCTTCACACCGGGATTACTGACAGTAGGCATGTCCTGATCTGAAGCATTTACACCTCCTTGTGCAATCCTTCTTGCATGAACACTTCATCAACTCCTGGCAACTTACTACAATTGGTGCAAGGGTTGTCCAACGAATTCTCCATGTGTCTCCGTCTTATACCCATCCATAGTCACCTGGGGACTTGAAGTCTGGCTGAGTGCCAGTTGCTTGAGCCCAGACAATTTCTGTTTGATAGGCTGCATGCTTGATATGTTCTTTAAGGGCTGCCTGTGTCAGTGGAATTGACTCATATATCCTCTGCTTGTGTGCAGATAGATCAAGCCTGGGCTCATTAACATTGGTGGCGGCACTAGACCTGTCATACATGAGGACAGCAAACCTTTTGAGGACTTGGGTGTCTTCATTGTCCACTGTCACTGGGCATTGACTCAGCTTGACAAAGGTCCTGCCAGTTTCACCAAATACATTCCATGTCTGCCATGCCCACTTTTTGCCCATTCCATGAAAGGACATCACATCCAATGAAGGCATGAAAGAACAGCAACGCACTTGATTTCTCAGGCCCCATCCCATGGCAGACACTACATCATGGACAGGAATCCATCTGGCATTGGCTCCTTGGCCATAAGTGACCCACAGTTTCAAAAGACCAAGTTTCTCCAAGGAAGAGAAGACAGATACAGCTATGACAACTACATCTGTGTCATTGGCCTTGATGATAACTGTTTTGTACCCTTCCAGAATGTCATCTTTGGTATGTACAAAGAGTCTTGTGTCTGCCTCTTTATGTCGACATGGGGATACTCCTGAAAGGTCCCTTGCCTTGTTACAGATGGAATCCTCACCCTTTGTCATAATAATACTGCTAGCACTGATCATGTCTTTAATTCTGTCTGCAAGGAACAGGAACAACTCTGTCTTTTTCTTGTCATCTATCAAGAAGCTTTACCAGTCGTTTGGAGTTCTACTTGCTCCTTCAACACTTCTCCTGACACCTTTCCCTCATTTGGACCTTGTCTCTGACTTAAGACTGTCCTTCTGATAGAGGTCAAACATAACATCGACCATCCTGTAAATGGCACAGGAGGCACATTCGATCTTAGTACGGACCTCTTCTCTGGCATAGTCATCAAATGTCTTTGAAGTACCTGGAGGCAGGTCATTGATCAGTGCTTAGCCATCAATGACTATGACTTCTGCCATTGGTTCTGAGTCTGATGGAGGGACCTTTGCTTCAAGTATGTTGACTGGCTGAGACTTTTGACAGGTTTGCAGTTTACCACTGTCGCTCAGAGATGCAGGAGCAGCCTGATTTTCATGTTGGAAGAATTCTTCCAGGTCACATTGTCTACTTTGACATGAAATAAAGAGCCTAGAAAAGAGCTGACAGTCTTCCTTTAGTGATGACACCTTCTTTGAACTGTTGGGCAATGCACAAGGCTTGAAGAATGCAGTGTGATTCTTCTTGATGGGTTGATAGAATGAATTATCATCCTGCCTCTGAAGACCTTCCATGAATGATTTGAACTGGGCCTTGCCTCTTGTGTGATGGGTACTGACCATTGCTGCAGTGGTTGGGTCAGCAATGTCCTTTGTGTCTAGCACCAGCAGGTCAGATGAATCTTCTTGGAAAGAGTTCCCCATTTCTCTCATCACAGAAGACAGCTTCTTCACTTTGTCAAAGAAGGTCTTCTGGGCAGTCAAGTTCTGTTCATGATGTCTCACACTACTGGCTGCTTCTTTCTTTTCTGGCACTTTCTCAGAGTCATCCAGCACCTGAGTGATGCAGGATCTTCTGTAAGGCCCACTGCTCCTCCATCTCCCTTGATTACAGCATTATTCTGCTCGTGGGCATGATCAATTACTATAATAGGGAATACTCTTGTGGATTTATGCACAACAAACCCACTCTATTCTAGTATTAATAGAAGATGAAAATGAATTACTAACACCAATAACACATCAAAACACATCAGACTGTATACTGAAAGCCATTAAATAGTCAAATATGTTTTAAAACATTGCAGAATGATCTTAATTGGCATCAGTGTTCATAAAGCATGTATAATATACCAAAATAGGTAAAAGGATAAACCATTTAATCTCCAACCATAGGTATTACATGCACAAGTACATTTCACTGGAATATTTTGGCTTCCATCTTGGATTTTCCAATGGCCAATTGGGTAGATTTGAAGAGCTACCAATATAGAATATCCATGCCAATTTTCATGCTTGTATCATAATTTGAAATATTTTGGCAATATTTGAACTAGTCTGCTCTACTAATATTACTTTTTCCACAAAAATGCTTTGATTTTTTCCCCCTTGGTCATCCTAAATCAGTAAACTCTGTGTATCACAATATGCACTGAGGCTGTGTTTTATGTAAATCAAGATGTACTCCAGAATAAGATAAATCACATTTTGCATTTTTCTTTTTCCACATGGATGAGTCTGATTCATCCTTTGCTCAAGCTGTTCAAACTATTCATGAATTAGATGCAGGGATGCTTAAAAGTCATTTAACTCAAATCTGTTCCTGTGTGACTCTGATAGGTACGGGTCAGAGAGTCCGACTTTATCGACCTGGACGAATATATATCAGTCACACTTGTTATAATTAGAGTAACTCGGTGATTTGCAGGTTTTTAGTCATCATTGAGCTGCAGTAAGAGTTACAGCAGAAACAAATCATGAGGATACGATTCAGTGAATCAGTGAAAGTTGAGTCACGCAGCTCATGAGTTATTTTTGAGTTGAGTGTTTGATGGTCTCTTAGCATGATCACACTCGCTTCCTGAGGCTGTGAGAGAAACTCGGGTGCATTTGAGAGCTTTATAAAGAGCTGGTTTGTGTTCTAACACTTGTTATGTGTGACTTCAGGAGATGATGAGCATGTCAGAGACTGTGATAGAAAAATATCACAAAAAATGTTTTAACTAACAGCAGAATTCCATCAGACACTGTCACAAATCTTCAGTTTTCAAGGGACTGGCATGAGTTAAAAGGTGTGTGAGAGAGAGAGAGAAGAAGAACTACAAATAGGCATGAGGAACAGACTGACGGAAATGTAGGAACAGAGGGGCACTGGATACAATCAGCATGATGCTTTCACTCTGTTCTTTTCTTACACAAGAGAATGAGAGATTGAGAAAGAGAGAATCTTGTTCCTCATGCTGGCAAAAACAAAAAGAGAACAGACGTTCCCGCTGTTACATTTTGTTGCTATCACACTTTTGTATCCGTAGCAACGCTGGCCCGTTGCCATGGCTAACAAAATGAAAAGATGAAAAAAGAGAAAGAAAATAATCTTCTACTGCTGAGGTATCAGGAAGTGGAACCCCAGGTCACAGTGACATCATGCTGTTACCGGGGGAACTGATTCATCAAGAACCATTTCTTTCCTGTCATTCCAGTTCTTCCTCTTTTCTCCCCTCTATCTGTATATCCCACCCTGAGCTGTTTCGCTGAACTCAACCATGAAACAACCGCGTTGCGCTGACTCTAACATTCTCAAATCACAAAACTCATCAGCGGCTTGCCGGCTTCATGACCTTTGCCCTTGACTGTGCTCATTTTCCTCTTTCATACTTTATGTATCTCATTCAGTCCTTTTCCCTTAAACTTATTTGAAAGTTCTGGAATTCTGTAATTTCTGCAGATAAACCCCACAGATAATTCTGAAACCTATTATAAATCTAAACCCAGACTTTAAAACACCAAAAACAGAATTATAAATTCTAATGAAGCTGTACCAGAGTCTAGAACATCTTCGAACGCAACACCCAATTCTGGAACTTCTAGAACTACTTAGAAAGCCGTTGAGTGAGTTGTCATTTCTTTATATACCTTAAACATGATTACTAACACTAGGACTTCTTTAACTTTTCCAATTCAGGAACTTCTTTAAAACATAAACAAATCTAGAACTTTTTAGAAACTTCTACATAATGACAGAACCATATGTGAAGTTTGTAGTAAGTGAACTTGTAACCTAGCTGAAGCCAGAACTTTGTAGACAGCCATATCCACCTGTGCAGTTTCATTGGAAGCAGTTTCATCTAGCTAATTATGGAATCTGTCCTCGAACCTAGAACATCATTGTAAAGTCATAAACTTTATACATTTACAACTTATGCAAATTTGAAACATCTTATTAACCTTAGAAAGTTGAAATCTGGAACACTGGAGAAAAACAGAGTAATATTCTACAGCTATGGAGTCATATTTTAAAACCTCTGAGGAAGCGATTTGAAAAACTTTTGAACAGCTTTGTTCCCCAGTGTGAATCAGTTCCATCCATCTTCCACAGTCAGATTTCTGACAAACGTCAGCATGAATACACAGAACCATTTTTCTCCTGTCACTCTCTAAGAGATAGAAATGATGGAGTAGCTTATAGAAATATAAATTGCTTGTCAGGTGTATTAAATATTTATGCGTTTGTGAGTCGGGGGTTTGAATACGGAGCAGCTGGTTTACACCCAGAGTGAAGATTAGTACGAGGTCACAGGAAGCTGATCTTTGACTCTGATCCTCTAAACTGCTGTCTGAGTGTAATTCTGCATGTTTCTTGTAACAGTTCCTGATGTGGGTGGAGCATAGAAGCATGGCAGGCGAGAGTTGATGGTTACACAAACCACTTTATTTAGCTTTTCAGCTTACTCACACATGTATTGTGGTCGGGGAGAGAGCTCCTTTTCTCTGCTCTCTCTCCCTCCTTTTATGCTCCATCCCTGTAACAAACATACACACACCCATACACACACACATTAATTGACTTAATTGGTGTAACCAATTAATTGGTGTAACCTAAACAGTGTGGAAAAGGCTGTTTTCTCTCAGGATAGATCAAGGGGATCTGCCAATATCCCTTTGTTAGATCCAGTGTCGAATAAAAGCGAGCAGCGCCTAACCGATCAAGCAAC
>JAOBAM010000018.1:24562025-24572322 GCA_025212355.1 Notarius kessleri
GTGAGTGTGAATGGTTGTCTGTGTCTATGTGTCAGCCCTGTGATGACCTGGCAACTTGTCCAGGGTGTACCCTGCCTCTCACCCATAGTCAGCTGGGATAGGCTTCAGCTTGCCCACGACCCTGCACGGGATAAGCTGTTACAGATAATGGATGAGTACTGTGAAACCATGATATTTTGAGATTAAGTTACAATATCATTAAAATTTTAAACCATAGCATGCAATAATGGTGATAGTGATGCAATAAACAAGTGGAGTGTCTGCCTTCAGGGGTTTAGCTTCATGTAATGCAGAGTTTGTGTGTTAGCAAGAAAAATGGGGGAAAAATGTGGAAAAAAAGTGCATTGACTTTAAATCATATAAATATATTAATTCAGACTGCGATCTGAAGAGAACTGATCAGCTTGAACAGTTTGTTAAGAGCAAATTATTACTATTGTTTCCACTGCCAGAGACAGGCACACACTGTTCCTTACTGTAATCGCTGCGTGTTCTGAAACATAATAGCTTTCCTGTTCACCTTGTTAAAGAGTGCAGATGGAGAGCAGTTAGCCAAGTCTTTGAATAGTGGCCTGTCTAATGGGTCAGAGCTCTTCTTCCATATTGACTTACAGTATCAGTCAAAAGTTTGGACACACCTATTCATTCATAGGTTTTTCTGTCTTTTGACTATTTTCTACATTGTAGAACAATCCTGAAGACATCATAACTATGAAATAACATATGGAACATGTACGGAATTATGTGGTAAACAAAAAGTGTTGAAAAAACAAGATTATGAAACTCTCCCTGTTGTCATTTGTCCCCAAGACTTTCTCTTTCTTGAGTGCATGTTTATAATTATTGTCTTCATCACTGCTAGATAACTCCATTCACTCAGAACTCTACTGACAGTTCTAGCGCAAAACCAGCATAAAATGAGCACGAAATAGGACACGACATTTGCATCAGACCCGGTGTGCATACTTAATGCACGAAAATTTTGCACATGGTGGTGTAGTGGTTAACACTGTCAGCTCACAGCAAGAAGGTTCTGGGTTCTAGCCCAGTGGCCGACGGGAGCCTTTCTGTATGGAATTTGCATATTCTCCCCGTGTCTGCGTGGGTTTCTTCCGGGTGCTCCGGTTTCCCCTACAGTTCAAAGACATGCAGTTAGGTTAACATGGGGTAGCTATGTCCTGAGGTTGGGCTGAAGTGCCCTTGAGCAAGGGCACCTAACCCCCAACTGCTCCCCAGGTGCTTGTAGCATAGCTGCCCACTGCTCTGGCTATGTGTGTTTGTGCTCATTGCTCACTTGTTTGTGCCTGTGTGTGTTTACTGCTTCAGATGGGTTAAACGCAGAGGTTAAATTTCACTGTGTGCTTAAGTCTGTGCTTGAGTGTACGTGTGACAAATAAAGGCTTCTTGGTTTGGCTTCAAGCTCTGTTTTTAGAAGGTTCACAAGTTGAACAAGCTCTGAAACAGCACTAGCACCAGCTTAGAACTAGCACCTGGTTTGCGTTGGTGGAAAGGAGGTAAGACTCTGACACCTTGATATTGCTAATATAAAAGCAGAGATTTTATTCAGGATTAGCTTGAAATCCGGTGAATCTTGTCGCTTTTTGACATCTACATACAGTACCAGTCAAAAGTTTGGACACATTCATTCATAGTAATGAGAAAGTGTGTCCAAACTTTTGACTGGTACTGTATATACCCATTTAAAGAAGCATACTAATCCTTTTTCTTAGAAGCAGTGTCCCACTGCTTCTGTTCCCACTGTGTTTAAAAGCAACGAGCCCTGGCTTGAGCTGCTGGGGCAGAGAAGACTTAATCCAGATGAGAGCTGTGCAATCTGGTGTGTGTGTGTGTGTTCACAGTATATGGGTGTAAAGTAATACTGTAGCTCTACCAGTAGCTCTTTAGTGCTTCAAATATCCACATCCAATTTAAAGCCAAAGTGGCCATGGTCTAACCCAACTTTTTTTTAAATGAACCACTACACAGTAAGGTGGACAGTCATGTCAGCATGGTATGTGAATTCTGGCTCTGACAGTTTCTCAGCCTCAGCTACTTAACTCAATTCCATAATTTAACTCCACTAGACATGCGTGGGACTGATTGTTTTTACCTGCCCATAATATTTTGTAACATGCTTGGTTAGTTCTATTTTCCAGAAGAGTTCTCATAAAGGAAGAGTTCTCTTTGAGATTAACAAAGTATCTGAAGATACATCAAGTTTCTCGAAAGGTACAGATTTCCATAAGTACAATATGTGCAATAAAAATATGCTGAAAACAGTTAAATCCAACATGAATTGGGGTCTGTTAAGATCTCAAATTTTGTGTCTACACAGCTGGAACTCTTTACTGGATGACATTCAATCACTGTCAACGATTAAGAAATTTAAAAGAACGGTGAAAAGTTCCTTCATAGTAAATAATTAGGTTTTTTTATATTTATTTTATCAACATTGCTATTTTTGTCATTATCATGTTGTTCTTTATCATATTATTTATTAGAATGACTTACTAACTGTAAGTGTAGTTTTTAATGATATGTGTTTTACTATTATGCATGTGTATATATTTTTTTTTTCAACTTTTCTAGAGCCCTACTGAAAATCATATTGTATGACATAGGTTATCTGAATAAAGATTCCTCTGAATTATTATATAGTGAATAAAAGAATTAAGATTATTTCTGTGCATATTTGCTCATTTCAACCTTACTTATTGAATTGGCAGATACTTTTGTGTCTTTCTAGAAAGTAAATTATTCAAATAAGCAAAATTACCTGCCAATATAATAAGACAATTTCAAGCTTGAAATGAGTAAATATGCATACCTTGATATTTGTATATGTTTAAGCTATTTTTACTTATGAAGATGTCGTATCCATTTTCTGCAGTGTCATGTAAACTACCGTGATTGAATAGTACGTTCAGGTTAATGAATGTGGTTTCGTTCATGAGCTTCACATCTAACCACTCACTTGCACTTGCATGAACGTAAAAACCTCCCACTCATACAACTTGTGGCCCATGGGTTCCCAGTCCAGTCCAGGAAAATAAAATCAAATAAAAATAAAAAAAAAGAATACATTTGGATAAAATGTGTCATTATCTGTTCTTTCTAAATATTGTATTAATGTTTGATTACATCCCTAGTACAGCATGTCTACACACAGTGTGCACTGGAAGAGCACTTAGTGGAAGCCATTAATGATATTTAATAGTGGTCATGTCCCTTGAACTCTGAAATAATTAACCACAGGGATTTGAGCCACGGTCCACTCATCACCCCAATGGAGTGCAGGTTTGTTACGTGACTATGTGATGGGAGTTAGTTTTGTATTAAAGGAGCCTTTATTTTCCCTAAACTTATGGTGTTTACCACTGTTAGAAATATTCTTGAACTTCCATTATTATTTTAACTGTTTGAAGTGCTTATTAATGGTAAAATTGGATGTGATTACATTTGGACATGGTTGGACAGAATCTAAAATATGCTTACCTATAATATAGAGACACGGATCAGTCCAAGCAATGGCACATGATGAGAGAGAGAGAGAGAGAGAGAGAGAGAGAAGGACAATAATTAGTGCTTATCAAACTCAATTAGCTTTCATCATAAATTGTATATCAACAGACGTTTGAAATAAACACACATTAACTAGACATTGAGTATGTATTCTGATATGGTTATTACAATGGAAATGATCATAATAATGTAGTATAGGATACATATCGACATGGTGACACTCAAATCTATTTTCCATGCACAAAGCATATGTCAGAAGAAACAACAGTATCTATTTTTACAGTAGATACACTCTCAGAAAATAAAGTACATTATTGTATCTTTAGGGGTATAATGGCATGTCACTGGGGCAGTACCTTCTAAGGTACTTATTTGTACCCTTTATATACAGCCCATATATATACATACAGTTACCTTGAGGTCTAATAATGAGCCGTAGGGGGCACATTAGTGTAGACTGTACCTTGGGGAACAGAAATAGACTCCTGCTGTACCCCTATTTCTAACAATGTTTTTAGGTCTTTATATAAAGATTGAGTTCTTTAAACTACACAACATCTACAGTACACAAAACCCTCATTACAAATTAAATAAACTTTTATAAAGGGTGCAAATATTTATAAATGGTAGTCCAGAAGTATCTTTGCAGTCCCCTGTTTAATCCTGAGCTCGCGTTCCCATCTGTAGAGATTTACATGTTCTCCCAGTTTCCATGTGGGTTTCCTTCAGGATCTGTGGACTGGTTATGCAAAATTGGTCCTGTGTGTGTGTGTGTGTGGGTGCCCTGCGATGGACTGGAATCACATATAGGATGTATTCCCACCTTGCACCCAATGTCCCTGGGATCCATTGTGACCATGACTAGGATAAATTGATTACTGAAGGTGTGAATGTGATGCAAATGTGTGTATTCTAAAAGTGTAAGACTGCTTTTATCAATTTTGAAACAACATAACACCTGGATCAAGTGGCATAGCTTTTCTATTGACATAAGGACACGATGATACTTTCCAGAATTTCATGACATAAAAAAAAGTCTCCTGAGTCAGGTGTTATGACAACTTTCAAAATTGATGAATGTAGCATTTATGACAAGTGGCACCTGCTATAATAAGCCTCTATAAATGATTATATGAAGGGTCATAAAGGGCTTATGTAGGTCTGATGTAGCTCTCATTGTTTTCCAAGTCAAGTCAAGTCAAGATAAACATATTTAGAGGAAAAAACAGGGTGTTTATGGTTTGCTGATTAAAGCTGAACCCTGCCACCAGAAAGTTAACAGCAGGTTCTGGATGCCCTGGTAGTGTACGTAGCTGGGACTTGTTCCCAAATTCGAACCACAGCACTTGTGTATGCAAAGCCAAGTCATGGTTTTCTTCCATCTGCCTGAGAGAGCCATTCTGAATTATGCATCACAGATTCTTAAAAGTCCAATTTATTGTGCAATCCAAAAGCACTTGTTGGGACTCATTAGTAAAGGCTTGCTTTCTTAAAGGTATGAATCAACACTACATTTGACATTGTGATAATGGAAAGGATATATTTGAGATGTACAAGAAGCTATGTGTGGGGTGGAGACGTTCATGAGGGTCATAAGGTGATAGGAGGGACAGAGAGCAGTACAAACACAGACCATCCATCAACAATAAACTGTGCTTTCTCTTAGCCTGCAGTTTGTAGAGCTTAAAGTGAAAAGGTCACGCTGAAGAAAAGCAAAACTACTACAGAATGCCTGCTCCATGCTAGCAACTCCATCTAGTCTGTCAGATGGATAGCAGTAAGAACCAACAGGAGATGAGGAAAAAAAGCTTCCCTGCCATGATGGAATGGTGCCAACGTTAAGGATATTGTACAGTGTGTATGTGAGTGTCCAGAAGTCACTATGAGAGAAAGGCAGGGTGTAAAGGGTCAGACATGCCCAGAGAACTGGAGTCATTGTCGCCTGCTCTGCCAAGAGCCAGCATGGCACCTAGGTAGCCAGCAGCTAAAGGCCAGAGCACTGAGTATGACCCTGAAACAGACATACAGCCAAAGGCTCTGGCACAGAGCACAAAACTACAAAAGGTGTAAAAAGAGGACTAGAAGGGGGGAAAGACATAGACAGAGACATAGACTAAATTCAGATGTGCCTGAGAACATCCTGAACTTACACAAATTTAATAAATAAATAAATAAATAAATAAAAGCATTTTGACTAATGGTATGGATCATGTTACTTTCATACTAGCACAAGCAACAAAGCAACATTTGAGCTGAGATTTTCTCAAGTCTATGCAAAACACTAGGTAAAGTGCCAAATCCAAACAACCAATCCAAGTGATTCTTCTGGGACATGAGGCCCGATGTTTCTTCACTTCCCTACTCAGAACTTTAGTTCCTACCTTCAGTTCGTGCCCATTTACTGTTTGATGTACAAAAAAAGGAAGAAAAACTTATTTGTCCCTTGAAGAAAAGTTAAGACTGGAAGGAATCAGCAGAGATTGTTGGAGCCTCTGGTGAATATACACAGCTTGTATGGTTATCATGCTTTGCTAATCTGCCAGTGAAGCTAGTATAAAGCTTAGAAAGTACATTTGGCTACTACCAATTCCTACCAGCAATAAGCTAAAAAAAATAAAAATATAAAAATTTAAAATTATCTGGACAGTGCATAGATGCAAGCAACAACAATAATGGTGGCTACACAGCCATAAGAGAAAAAACATAATTCACATGAGGAACTTGTTGCTTGCTAGTGTAAATGACAATTAACTAGGTTTTTTTTCTTTTCTGTGAGCTATTCCTGTTATTTAGTTAGTTAACTATCCATGATGAAAGAATGAAAATGCCAGTCATTTGTCCAATTAGACAGTGTATTCAGAAACCCTTTCAGCACCTAATGTGCTGAATTCTTGGGGACAGTGTGATATCCCACAAGCAGTGAACAATTCCCAAATTGCTTTGTTATTCTCCAAAATTGCATCTGTTCAGTCCTGGTTCAGTTAGCAGCTGGAGCAATGAGTCACTTTGCATGTTTGTCATCGACGTCTGAACACAAGAAGCAGTAATCGACATTTGAGCAGCTCTGATTGCATCTTTGTTTGTTGGAATGTTCCGCTGCAGTTCCACTCTATTAGAGAAACATTAATCAGCCCAAATGTGACATGGCCTCTGTCTATTCTCCTTTCTTGATTCTCTTGACTATCAGAAGGTGGTCGGATGAAGTTGGGACAGGCTCGCTTTCAGAGATCCAAAGCTCCTCTGTTCAACATCACGGGCAGTTACTGGCTCTTTCATTTGTGCTTTCCCCATCATTTCCATTGGCATGGCTATCAGGCTGGGTTGCCAGTGCCAATGCCAGGCAGCTTAGGGTTTTAGATTTGGCTGGCAATTCATTTCTCATCAAGATCTGTGATGCCTCAGCAAGAGGGCGAGGCTAAACTGTCCATTTCCAGCCGTGAACTGGCACCAGTGCCAATGCCAGGGGCCTCTTCTGAGTGGATCAAGTGCCAAATGGGGCCCAGTGGTGCCCAGAAGCAGGGTAGGGGGTAGAGGAAGACACATTTGGAGCACTGTACTCCCATTTGGAGTCATGTGGTTGGCGAGGAAGAGGTGACCTTTGGGTGTTGGATATTTATCATCAGTACTGATTAGTCCACTCAGCTATCAATAAAGTTCTATCTAATCTAATCTAATCAGCTGCATCACTCCACTGAAAATCATGCATTTATGGCACCTTGCATGAATTGGCAAGATGGAATAAGAAAAATAGTTTGCCTTTTAGTGGGTATTATTATCTTCCAAGGATTTCAACTAATTAAATGGGAACACTTTATTTAACCCTCTGGGGTTGAGAGCTTCGCTGGCAAAGCTCGACAAGTTCAGAATAAGTAGGGCATGTATTTAGATAAATATCTTCACAAGTTTTTCATCATACAAGCATGATAAACATATTGGCAGAAACTTTATACTTTACACTTCATGTGTCCATGGCCAAATAATATTATAGTTTTTAAATTACCTAAATTTGATGAAATATAAAACCTGTCACCTTACTCAGTCATACCGAAGTCGGAGTGCTGAGCGCTGTCAGGTACGCGAGGGAGGCGGATGTATGTGCAGAAGTGTTCAGCTTAATAAAGTGCATATATACACAAATACACACAAAGGCAAACAGTCCAAATCAGCAGGCTAGAGCAGAAACGTGAAAACAGGCAAAAGGGTTGCCACAGCACACGGGACTGACAGAACCCCCTCCCAAAGAGCTCCCTCTGGGAGTGAAAATCCATCATACTTGGCCCCGGTGGGGGTTCGAGCTCAGGCTCTGGACGCAACTTGGGTTCTTGGCTAGGAGTAGGCTTGACCTCGGGACTTGACTTGGACTCTGGGCTGGAATCATACTTAGACTCTGGACCTGACTTGAATCTTGGACGAGGCTTGGATCCAGGACTAAAGATGGCCTCAAGCGCCAGGCTGGATTTGAGCTCTGGAGAGGTGTTGAACTTTGGACTGGACTCTAGATCCAGCTCAGGAGATGACTCAGGCTTGGGCTGTGGATCTGGCTTGGGCTCGGGACTGGACTCAAGCTCTGGAGATGATTTGAGCTTTGGTGACGACTCTGGCTGGAGTTCCGGAACTGTTTTGGACACAGGGCTGGAAGTGTGCTTGTGCTCTGGAGATGACCTGAGCTCTGGACTGGACTCTTGCTCAAGCTCTGGAGAAGACTCGGGTAGGAGTTCAGGAACTGGCTTGGGCTCAGAGCAGGAAGCGAGCTTTGGCTCAGGCTCCAGGCTGTATTTGAGCTCAGGAGAGGACTTGGGCTCTGTGGATGACTCAAGATCTGGACTTGGCTCGGACCGTAGACTTGGCTTGGATTGTGGACTTGGCTCAGATACAGGCTGGAGCTCTGTCAGCATGTTGCTTCGGTCCTGATTAGGACCTGGCGGCGGGATGTGGCAGACATCTCCATGCCCGGGTAGCAGCGGGATGACACAGACGCATGGCCAGCAGAGGCAGCGGTCATTCCGACATTCTGGCCTTAACTCTGGCACTGAAGCTGGCACAGGTGCTGACTCTGGTGCTGATGCAGGTTCTGACACTGGCTCTGGAGTAGGCTCTGATGCAGGCTCTGATGCTGGCTCTGGCACTGGTGTAAACACTAATGTAGGCTCTTGCACTGGCTCTGGCATAGACAGTGATGCACACTCTGACACTGGCTCAAGCACTGGAGCTGGCTCCAACTCCGGCACTGGCTCTGGAGCTGACACTGGTGCTGACTCTGGCTCCGACTTTGGTTCTGGAGCAGACACTGGTGCTGACTCTGGCTCTGACTCTGGCACTGGAGCAGACACAGGAACAAACACTGACACTGGCACAGACATTGGCACTGGCTCAGGCATGGATTCTGATACAGATACAGGTTCAGGCATTAATTTAGGTGCTGGTTCTAGCTGAGAAACCAGCTCAAAAGAGACAGCCTCCAAGAGGGGCTCAGGAACAACAGCCTCCTCAGCTGTCTCCACATCAGCCACTATGGAGAGATCTGAAGTGACGGTCTCCTCGGCTGATTCAGCCACTAGAGGGAGCTCTGGAGTGATGGCCTCCTCAGCTGGGTCGGCCATTGGCATGATTGCCCCTCCGCAAAAATTTTCATGGCGTTCCTCCTTTTCTAATGATTTGAAAATTAACTTGAGCATGGCAAAGAAAGTCTGAGAGCTTTGAAGGCATGGGTGCTCAACAAGAATCAGGTAATCCACCCATCTGCGTGCTCGTCCAGCAATAAACGTTAGTATGAAGCTTACCCAGATGGGTTTGGGTGGCTTGGGCTCTTGGAGGTCCTCATAGAAGTCACACTGTAACTTGAATCCCATAGGGTGATATATTCCGTAGTAGATTGCCAGGGGGCTCCAGTCAATCTTCAGCCAAAAATATGAAGCGAGAGGCTGAGACGGGGAAACCCGGAAGCGGCATGGGATCGCGTACTGAAACGCTTCTGCTACATCCATTGTATGAAGAAGTATTCTGTCAGGTATGCGAGGGAGGCAGAAGTGTTCAATTTAATAAAGTGCAAATATACACAAATACACACAAAGGCAAAAAGCCCAAATCAGCAGGCTAGAGCAGAAACATGAAAACAGGCAAAAGGGTCGGTTGAGGCACAAATAGTACATCAAAGGCAAAAACTAGAATGAGAACAAGAAACCGGCACAAGAATCAGGAAACCAAGAACATGGGTAGAAAGGCTTGGTAATGCGTACTTAACGTAGCGTAATACTTCGTGATGCAAATGCAGCAGCGCAGTCCTTAAATGGACAAACACAATGTTCTCCAATTGAGTTCAGGTGCACCTTGTTCACAGCGCACGTGCTGGAGTCCACTTGGTGCGTGCGCAGCCCGAGGTGCGCCTTTAGGTACATGCACCACAGTGCGCAGGACTGACAAGCGCCCACTTTCACATTTCATAAAAGACTGTTCGCATGGTAACGGCATGATAATCACTTTCATTCTTTTGGTTTCGACTGGTTTCTCTTTTGTGGTGGGAACGCCCACCATAAACAGGATAAAATCTGTCAGACAAAGTTCAGGGTATTTGGAGGTAAAACTTCGTGAGATGGCACGCAGATTTTATGCACGTCAGATGATTCAGGACAGCGATTCAATTCATAATTCATTTCATGATTCAAAGCAGTGATTCAATTTCAAGACAGCAAATCATTTCATGATTCAGGACAGCGATTCAGTTCAATCTTGAGAACTGTGACACTGATGATGAGCGGTGCCTGTTTTTTATTTTTTT
>JAOBAM010000018.1:25342311-25352953 GCA_025212355.1 Notarius kessleri
CTTACTTTCACCATAAATTTTTATTTATATGACTTTGGTCTATAGCTGTCAAAGGCCTCGGCCTTAAAACCGGTTCCTGCTGTGATGTCATGCACTCAGGTGGGACAACTTGAATGCCAACTTTGCAGTCGATTTTAACTCTCAAAAAAGAAAAGGAAAAAATATATATATTTATTTATATTCCCATTTATGCAGCATACAAGAGTCAAGGATGGAGATACTATCCACTCAGAATTTTATTTAAAAATTAAGGCTCTGTGTATCTCCTTTAAGCTCTTAACCTATATTTGCATGATTTTATGCATTGTCCAGCAATCACATGATTGGGTAATTGCATTACTGAGCAGGTGTACAGGTATTCCTATTTAAAGTGGTTATACTCTATATGTTATATTCTCTCTGTGTTGAGGACTAAGGCAATGAGAATCACATATGCTGTTTATCTAAAAGCAAGTCAGGTCTCTTTAACAGTGCTATAATGATAATGTGAAAATCTACGTTTATTATGAAGTTCTCTCTGAAGTGATGTAGAGATTCATGTTAATTGGTTATTTGTTCAGAGACACAGTAGGTCAGCCATTATATTAAATCCTGGGTTGATTTCCTAAATGGCATTGACTTTTATTGCAGGACTAAATGATTGACTGAGCCTGAAATGTTGAAAATCAATCAATTATGTAGTTTACAGTAATCTATATCAGTTATTTATGAGCTTAGATTTAAAAATTTCAGCAGTTTGGTGGCTGCCAATACTGGCGAGATTGTTTGCAGATTGGAAATAATATTATATTGCAATGTCTCAGGGCCAAGGCTGCTGTAGTACACAATCAAAACACACCTAATAGGGAAATGGTTGTCTCCGTCAGCAGGATGTGCATGAAACACATGTCAGTCTTTTGAAGACAGCAAATGGAGCATGGAGAACAGTGCAGCAAGCAGGCATGATTTACCCTAGCCTCCTGCTTCAACATCCAACACAAACAAGACCCCATTAACATGGCCTCATCTATTTGCATAACACTTAGAGAGAACACACTGGGTGAAGGATCTAGTCAGAAACTGCTGTAAGGAATTAGTAGCCCTCTGCTATTTAGTGACTCATGCATATGGAAATTCTAGCACACGCCAGCACCGTTTTAATAACTGAGATAATGAGAACAAGATTACACAAGAATTCATTTACAAAGCATATGCACTTATGAAACATCCAGAAGATCTCACACACATGTCCAAAATGGTTACAGTGAATATGACTTCATATGAGCACACTTCATTTTTTTTTTTTTAATTGCAGACGGAGTTGAGAATACAAACAGCTTTTACAGTCAAGACCAGAGAGTTAGACCCACATAGATAATGAAATAATATTCAGTATCTTTTGATATATAGTATCAGCTAAAAGTTTGCACACACTTATTCATTGTAATGAGTCAGCATGTTCAAACTTTAGACTGGTACTGTATGTGGTCACTCAGTCATAGATTGTTGCATGAGGATGTGTATTTGGGCTTTGTTTATTGCTCTCTTAGGAGGCAGAAGGAGAAGAAACATATTTGGCATGGACCTCTGACACATGAAATCACATCAGCCTTTTGAACACAAGTCAAATATTAAAACCATGGTGCCAGGGAGGGGCTTGGCGGTGAAGCTATGAAGCCACCCCAAGTATGGCCATAGCACCTCCTTAGTACCCCCAATAAATTTCTCTGGTTTATTTTGAATTTTAAATTTTTAATGTGTGAATACTATAATTTATATTTTGAAAAATAAAGAAATACATTAATAAAATATACTCATTATTTTTAAAACTAAAAAATATAAAGCCAACACAGGCGCTCTGATTCCATCAATGAGCACAGCACACATTGAACTTCTGACCTCACTTTTATGTCCTGTTTGCCACAGCACAAAATGTATTTATTTATTTCATGACTTAGCATTAGCAATATCATAATGGATTGTTTTTTACTTCATAAACGTCCACATGTGGACATGCAATCAACAGACACCTTGTTTTGTTATTAAGATATCGAATAGTAAGTGTATGATTTATTTATTTTTTCATCTGTTGTGAATGATAATTTTAATGCATTTGGAAGCTGAGGCACAAATTCTGGTTCCTTATAGTTATCTCTGTGTGATGCTCATTCATATAACATGAGGTCTATGGAATGGAATACCGTTGATTTCATTAGTTGAGGTGTTGGAAACTGATAACATGACTTTGTGATCTCAGGATCTGAGGCTAAAATGTGCATAAATCTCTGTGTCTGGTGCTGCTGCTTGTGTGCAAGCCCTGGTCATGGCATAAGTGTATGAAACTTTATATTCAGAGGTGTATTTACTTAGGCAGCCTTGTGAAACTTACATCTATATACAGTGAGCTGAATATCTCGCTTTGTGTTTAACACAGAATGGCATTATAACTGAATGGATACTGTGTGCATGTCCCGGTGGTGTTGCAATAGAAATTAGAAGGATACTTGGAGAGTTCAAACTCCGCCAAGGCCAAATGCCTCAATGTTAGCGAAAGAGAAAGTATATTAGTTGAACCTCCCTGTGAGTCAGATTTACTCCAAAATTTAATGGGTTCTTCCTTGGTCCATGCTACACACTTTCACCAGGTTATAGGAAAATTGGGCCCATAGCTTTAACATAATTCTGCTTACATCAAGGAGTTAATTAAATTGTGGTGGCCCATTATTGGATAACACTAAATTTCGGAGCACCCTCGCTGAAAAGTCAAGCAACCCCATGGCACCAGCAAAAGAAAATCTCTGGCACCACCCCTGATTAAAACAGTCCAGTATATGACAAATTGGTTATCCCACAGTTGTTCATTTGAACATATTTTCAGCAAGTACCCATGCTCTATTTGGTCACATTTCTTCTCATGGTACCAAGAGTGTCTTAGAAGTTGATAAGATTAATATTTGGGGCACACCTGTTTCATGCTTTTCATAATACAAAGGATGTTCCAGCCAATACATAAAACTGTTGTTGTCTTTTTCTTCTGCTCTCAAGGTCAACTCCTTACTTGGTGGCTCTCTGTACTCCTGTGTCCAGTTTTATGCATGTCATTTATCTTCCGCTATGTCTTAACCAATCATAGAAGAATATATGTATTTCTTTATTTCAAGTTGACCAGTCATGTTTGTCTCACCACACCTTTGTGTGAATATATACTCATGTTTGATTTAGAATAAACTGAGAAACATCTGTGAACCTGGTGTCTGTTTCAGTGATGTCACTCCTGGCCCAGTGATGAAACTGATTGCTGAGTGAGAGACGCACAGGGATGATTAATTCAATCTTTTATTCTCAAAACTTTGATACACCCAAATACAGAACCTAACACAAGTGTACCCAGAAAGAGTGAAGACTCAATAGTAACGGAATTATTAATAGTCAGTGTTCAAGTGAGAGAACTTCCATCTCGAAAAACCGAAACTAATATATAAATAATAATAATAATTATTTTTTTAAACAGACCAGAGGTGGGTTTCCCAAAAGCCTCTTAATGCTAAGACTGTCTTAACTAGGAGAGGGAGTGTTCATTGTGCTGCTCGCTCTACTGTTTAACGATGATTTTTGTGCTGCATTGCTTTTGGGAAACTCAGGCCAGTATAATACAGAAATCTTCAGGATCAGTGGGACTGTTTATCAAAAAAATGTATTTATTGGTTCAGTTTGTTTATTCCGACACGTTAAGTTTGTTCTTGTTTCTGGTATGAGCCATTTCTCATGTTTATGTACTATATATATATATCCACCCTATACAGGGCATAACACAGTTGTTGTGTATGTTTAACATTCATTTTCTATTAAATTCAACTCAAAGTACCTTTACAAATGTTAAAAATAAGGCTAATAATAGCAACAGTAGCAATATCAATAATAATAATAATAAAAACACTAACAATACTAACAATAAGGCCAACAGTAATAACAGAAGGGACTGGGAAGTAGGAGCTCAGGTGGGTGCCTAAGTAGGAGAATATACCAAATACATATAATTTGAGATTCAGACACAGAAATGTGTGAATCATTGCATTTTTCTTGTACTTTAATACCATTTAACAGTATTGCTTTTTTCCCCACTAAAATTAAAGGCTGAGATTTAACTAATGGCATGCTATTGGCAAATAATTAATAAAAAATAGTTACTAATCATTGACCTACAACCTCCAGAGAACTCCTACATTTAAGAACAGCATTTTGAGATGGGGAAACTGAAGCAGATACTTGACCATGGTGCAAATAGTTTTAGATTTTAATCAGTAACAATAAAATTTGTGTGGCATTTATTTAGAACCTATAATTACTACCTAGGAATCTGAATGCATTAGTGTTGATTTTGTAGTTCACATCAACAAATATGTGCATACAGTATGTTTTACAGCATCATACCTCACTATTTTCCATCTCATAAAAATACAGTATTTCTCCAGTTAAAGACATTACAAATTATTGTAGCCAAATTGAGAATTGTGCCTCGTTGCGCCTTCTTTGTCTTCACTACCTGGCATGTTACCTGACACAACACATATGTGTCTGTCTGTAGTTTGTTGAAGACAAACACTTGATCTTTGACTCTTGGAAGGATTTTCATGTCGCTAATATGCCATAACATGGTATAATACAGCAGATCTCTAAAATGCATGAAGCAAACTGATGATGGTGAAGAGTTGGTCAGGAATAAAAGAGTGGAGTAATATACATGGATCTATATGCTATTATATTTCTGCTTACCATTCTGGTATGTTTGAGTCATTAAAAAATATTGTGTATGATATCTTAAGTAAAATACTTATTTGATTTAGGTTTGAGACAGAAGAGTCTTTCAATTTTCATTTTTTGATCATAATTGCCATGACCACACACAAGCAATTCAGGATCACATAAAGGGTTTGTATAAATATTTGCAATTAAGTTGTTCGTGAAGAACTTGAGATGCCAGGCTCTATGAAAAGTGTTTTCTTTCCAGCATTTCAGCAATATAGACCCAAATCATGAGTTAGTGGGTGTCAGAGTAAGGGCTCTCTTTTCTACTGAGGCAGATTTGTTAAAATGTTCAGAGAGTAATGGCCAAGTATCTGCCACTTTTTTGTTTGTTTGTTTGCTTGTTTGTTCGTTATGTGTTTGCACAAGTCACTGTGTGCTCATCATTATTAAACAGGCCATTTTCAAGGCTGCTGGATGGTGGAGACTTACACCACTGAATGTTCTGATCTCCTTTCTAGGCTTATTAGTGAAGCCCTTTTTGACTTTGTAAGCTGCTACTCCAACAGGTGCAAAAGGATGTTTCTTTGAATCATCCTCACATTCAATTTTAGAAATTTACCAGATAACATTGATAGCTCATTGCCAAAAGTCTATCTAATTTCACATTACTTCAGCTTGAGCTACATAATGCAATAGAACATTTTGAGACATTTGGAGAAAATGTTATTACTTCATAAATCACATGTGATGTTTGATTAGGACTATATATGATATTCAGAATTACAACAAATAGATTGCTAGACTCTGTCCTTACCATACTTTCTGATGACTGTTCAGATATCCATCCATACATCCATTTTCTATGCATTTTATCTTATTGGGGGTCAAGGGTGAGCTGGAGCCAATGCCAGCTGACTTCAGGTAAGAGTTAGGGTACACCCTGGGCAGGTTGCCAAAGTATTGTAGGGCTAACGCAGAGATGAACAACCATTCACACTTAAGTATTTATAGTAGCCAGTTGACTCCTCACAGAAAGACCCCGTTGGATACAATGTTTGAACCCAGACACTTCTTGTGAGGGGACAGTGCTAGCCACCATGCTACCCTGCCTGTTCAGATATGTTTCCCATTATTATTTTCACTGTGCATTTATTATATACTGTTGTGGCAGCAGGGCATGGTCAAGGGCCGGCTTGTGAATGAAGAGTGAAGCCGGGGAAGGTGAATGGCAAAGTGGAAGCACCTGTTGTGGATTAATGTGCTGTATCTGTGTGTATGTGTGCAGTGACAGGGAGGAGATAAAAGGGGGTGAGGAGCAGCGAGAGGTGGTTCTTCCCCTGGCTGAAATCATGCCTGTGTATTGTGACAGCGATGATCATTTAAGTCCACCGAAAGCATGGTTCTTTTTTGAGTTGTGGTTTTGGAAATAAAACCAAAAGTGAAACCTGATCTCACTTGCCTGTTCATTCAGTGTCCACTACTATCAGGGAAACATTACACTGGTGCCGAAACCTGGGACACTGAAAGGGAACCATCACCATGGAGTCCTCTCCGGTTAAAGAGCTGGTCGATGCCCTCCCTGCCACCCAACAAAACCAGCACCAGGCACTAGTCGTGATGCAGCCTTGGCAGGAGCGGCACTTCCAGGCCCTGCTGCAGGCCCAGCAAGAGGACTGGCAGGCACTTCTGCGCCTCATCACTCCTGCAGGTGCACCAGCCCCGGCATCTGCATGGTTCCCCCACGTCAACCTCACAAAGATGAGGCCGTTCGATGACCCAGAGACCTTTTTGGAGCTCTTTGAGCAAGCCATGGAGGCTTGGGGATGGCCGGACAAGCAGCGAGTGGCTCGCCTACTACCAATCCTAACCGGCAAAGCACAGCTCACGGCTCAGCAACTGCCCAGAGATAATTGGCTGGGCTATGTAGACTTAAAGTGCACGATCCTACAGTGAATTGGCCACTCCCCAGAGCAACACTAACAGCACTTCTGTGGGCTGATGTTGGAGGAGGTTGGCCAGCAGCTGTGGGACGCCTGCCGGCAGTGGTTGAGGGCAGAAAACCATGACTTTGAGGGAGTCATTGACAAGGTGGCACTGGAGCAGTTCATTGCTTGGCTGCCAAGGGGGACAGAGGAATAGATCCAGTGCCACTGCCCAGCATTGCTGGATTGAGCCATTGAGCTGGCGGAGGACCATCTGGCAGCAGTTTGAGTGGCGGGCAGACATCTTGCTTCTTTCTCTCTTTTGTTCTGATCCCCCTTCCTTCCCTCCCGTCCCCTCCCCATACCGTGGAAGTGGGGGCTAATCCCCCCATAGCCAGGTCCCTGAGCCCATGGTTCCCTTTCCCCCTCTTCCTCTTATGTTTGTGTCTTCCCCACAGGTGAGTGCTCCTCACCCCAGCAGTACAGAGGGGAGGCCTGGACCAGTGTGCTGGTGCTGCAGGGAGTTTGGGCACTTCCAGGACCAGTGCCAGGTGATGGAGGTGGGGGCAGTGGTCTGGATCCCCGATGTGCTAGAAACCAACCCCGATTGAGCTGGAATGTACTGCATACCGGTGAGTATTCAAGGTGGTACACATCAGGCTTTGGTGGATTCCGGTTGTAATCAGACCACCATGCATCAAAGCCTGATTCAGTGTGGGGTACTGGGAAATGCATGATTGGTAAAGGTCAAATGTGTGCATAGGGACATACACAAATATCTGATAATGCCCATCATTATTCACTTCCGAGAAAAAAACAGTGTGGAGGTGGCAGTTAGCCTGAGCCTCACCCACCTATTGATCCTGGGAACAGATTGGCTGGGGTTTAAAACTTTAATGAAAGAGATTGTAGTGGGTGGGTCCTGCAGTAGCACGTAATGAGGGAATACCACCGCAATGTTAGCTGGGGAGGCTGTCCCAAGGCTGTCCACGTCAGCTCCGCATAATGATGACACAGAGAGTAAGGAGATTTCTCCTCCCTCTCTGGGGCATCCCTTAGGGGATTTCCCATTGGAGAAGGCGCGTGACAAGTCTCTGAGACATGCTTTTGACCAAGTGAAAGTAATTGATGGCCAAATCCTCCAGCCTAACGATGCACTTTCCTGTCCATACTTTTGTATTATTAAGGATAGGCTGTATCGAGTGATGCAGGATACTCAAACTAAAGAAAAGATGACACAGTTGTTTGTTCTAAAGAGCAATAGGGAACTTTTATTCCCTGCGGCTCATCATAATCCTATGGCTGGATATTTGGGGCAGGATAAAACACTAAAATGTCTCATAGCCCATTTCTAATGGCCAGGGATTCATGCCGATATTCACAGGTGGTGTGCAACTTGTCGCAAATGCCAGCTGGTGAATCCAGTGGCTACACCAAAAGTGCCATTGGGCCCATTGCCACTGATTTGAGATCCCCTTCGAACGAATTGGGATGGATCTCATCAGGCCATTAGATCGATCTGCATGCAGGTATTGCTTTGTGTTAGTCATAGTAGATTATGCAATGCGATATCCAGAAGCAGTAACTCTCTGCAATATTTCAGCATGCAGTGTTGTGGAGGCACTCTTCCGCATTATCTCCTGAGTTGGGATTCTGAAAGAAATCCTGACTGATCAAGGCACTACTTTTATGTCATGCACACTGTGCGAGTTGTATGAATTATTGGGGATTAAATTGATTAGTACTAGTGTTTATTATTCGCAAACGGACAGGCTGGTAATCCTAAATTGTCATTAAGTCATCCTGTTGGTGTGGTTCACTGGGGGCTGGGTGTGAACAGTCTTGAGAGTCATTGGGGTGATCAAAGGATTGTTGGTTCTCTCTGTGACTAGGACAGAGAGAACCAATGATACTTTGATCACCCCAACAACTCTCTCGGCCATTCACACCCAGCCCCCAATGAACCACACCAACAGGATGACTTAACGACACCTTAGGATTACTTTTCATCCATGAGAGGATAAATAGCTGATACTCCCTATTAGTCAGACAGAACTGAAGATGCCTTTCGGATGACAGGTGAAATGTCTTCAAGAATCTTCAAGCAAGTCCAGTTGCTCTCTTTTACCACCCACAGAGCAATGAAGTTCACCACCATGGAGAGGGTGCTTGGCCATTAAATGGGTGGTCCTCACCCTCCAATATGACCTGCTGAGATGCCCTTTCACCCTCTGCTTGGATCACCCCCTGCTCTAATGGCTCCACCGTATGAAGGATGCCAACATGCGGCTCACCCATTGGTTTCTGGCTCTGTAGCCTTTTAAGTTTGAGGTGGTCCACAGGCTGGGGGCGCGGATGGTGGTCGTGAACTACCTCTCTCGGGGGGACCCTGAGTCAGGTGGTGGGGGTATGTGGCTGCAGGGGTGTGATCAAGGGCCAGTTTGTGAGAGCGAAGCCAGGGAAGGTCAGTGGCAAAGTGGAAGCACCTGTTGTGGATTAATGTGCTGTGTCTGTGTGTTTGTGTGTAGTGATGGGGAGCAGATAAAAGGGGGAGAGGAGCAGAGAGAGGTGTTCTTCTCTTGGCTGAAATCACGCCTGTGCATTGTTCGTGATAATCACTCTATTCCGCTGAAAAGCATGGTTCATTTTTGAGCTGTAGTTTTGAAAATAAAACCAAAAGTGAACCTGATCCCGCCTGCCTGTTCATTCAGTGTCCACCACTATCAGGGAAACATTACAACTGTATACGTCCTTTTTTTATTTATTCATTTTTTTTCCCTTTTAGAAATTGTTGTGACTAATCCTCTAGGTTTTGTGTTCTGGCTTTTGAGACAGATACACAGGTTCCCTCGGTCTCCTTGTACTTAGCATATTTAATATTTTCAGGTTTTGATTCTAGCCTATTTCTTCTGTACTATGGAATTGTCTGTGATTTACCATGTCTGCCTCTTCCACCCTGAGTCACACTTTTGAAATAGAAAAAGCAAATATCAGTTAAAAAAATATATTTTTTACATGAATTATTTTAGCTGTTAGTATTAGTTGCATGTTAATAGATAGACATTAATTGCACCTTGAATAATTGCTAAATTAATTGCAATAACAACCCAGAAACTTTACCTTGCAAGATTAATCTGCATATTCATATTCATACACTGCCCAGCCAAAACAAATGCTGCACACACTAATATTTTGTTGAACCGCCTTTAGCTTTGCTTACAGTGTACATTCACCATGGCATTGTTTCAACAACTTTATGCAACATCACAACATTTATTTCCATCCAGAGTTGCATTAATTTTTCACCAAGATCTTGTATTGATGATGGGAGAGTCAAACTAATCCCTAAAGTCTTCTCCAGCGTATCCCAAAGACTTCCAAAGGTGTTAAGGTCAGGACTCTGTGGCAGCCAATTTGTGTGTGAAAATTATTCTTCATGGTCCCTCAACCACTCTTTTACAATTTAAGCCCTAATTTTATGCCCGTTTCATCAGGGAAGAAAAATCCATTGATGGGATAATCTGGTCATTCAGTACATTCAGGTTGTCAGCTGACTTTTTACTGCCACATAACATTGCTGAACCTAGACTTCACCAACTGAAGCAACCCCAAATCTCCAGAGGCTTGGACAGTGGCCACTATGCATGATGGGTGCATCACTTCATGCACTTCCCTTCTTACCCTGACATGTCCATCACTCTGGAATTGAGTAAATCTGGACTCCTCAGACCAAATGTCCTTTTTCCCATGCTCCATAGTTCAATCTTTATTGTTCCCCAGCAAATTGAAACCTTTTCTTCAAATTAGCCTCACTGTGATACCCTAAAATAAACCTCCAAATATTTTTAGACATTCTAGACATACTGTCTACAGTACCTAAGATATTTGGTATACCCTATAAGGTGCTATAATGCTTCATGAAAAGTGATCAAAATTTTGTCATAAAAGTCATAAAATAGCAGCTTTTTCCATAATTTTGAGCTCCTGGTACCACC
>JAOBAM010000018.1:27723640-27735343 GCA_025212355.1 Notarius kessleri
AGTCAGCTGGGATAGGCTCCAGCTTGCCTGCGACCCTGTAGAACAGGATAAAGCAGCTAGAGATAATGAGATGAGATTATTATTATTATTATTATTATTATTATTATACCAGCAACACATCACATTGAATATTCAAATGATTATTTCTTTATTCCATTCTCCTGATTTCATTATTTCACACATCCACACATGTTGTCAGCTAGTCTAAGTGTTATTGCTCATTACTGTGTCACTAAAGCAATCACTCGTCAATCATGAAAAAATCATTGCCCATATTTCCTCCAAAAAACACAAGCATACGTGCTGTGAACAATTTGATTGCAGACCAACCTCCAAACCAGAGGGAGTGGTTCTGATTTGGGTCAGCACAAGCATCTGGGCTCAGTTATATCCATGAAAAGGGGCCGAATATACTGTGAGGAATGTTCAAATGAGACTGTGAGACGAATCGAGGCCCAGTCGGTTAGCCATGACTCTGCCAAAGCACGTTTCTCCACGAAAGTCTTGTGCGTGACGCATACAATCTGACAAGTCAGTGGCGTTGCCTCCGAGTGCAGGCAGATCTAAACCAGCTGGGGCCATGCATATTAGTGGTTGGCCATAATTGCCATTGCCCTTTCGTAAGGCCGTCGAGGACGAGCCTGTATGTTTTGTTGTGTGTCAGAAGACGGCCAGCGGGGGAATGGGAGAACTGTGGAAGGAGCTAGCTTTTTATGCAAACATGTACAAGGCAGGTTAATTTACTGTGGCATTGGGGCAGTTCACTGCAAAAATACAGTTATAGACGGAAAGGGCTTGTTTCGTCAGTTTTAACGAGGACATGGAGTAAATGTCATAACCACATAACCTTGATCTCCACTTCTGCAAAGCTGTGTTGCCACCAGGCTTTCAGATATTGTGGTATATTGGTTTGATCCATCTGGGGGATGAGGAAGAACCAAATGAAAGTCGTGCCTAGATCTGCTGAGTGTTGTGTCTGGATCAGTTGAGGCGAAGAAATGATGAACACTTGCAGGCTAATGAAACAGTCACTCCAAACTTAGTCATCATTAATCACTAGCTCGTGTCGGTCTTCTACTCTCAGATACCACTGTCATTTCCCATTTTACCCTCATCATGAGAGAAGGGCTCATAACCAATAAGTGTTCATGAACCTCTTGAATCTGTTTATGAGTTTAGCTAATCTCTGTGTGTACAAATGTGTGTCCATCCAGCAGGGCTTTTACCAGTAACTACTAACACTGTAAGGCTCCACAGAGACACAGTAGTCCATCTTGTGTCTCTGCCTTGAGCCCGCAGTGATATATCTCCTCAGTATGAGCAGCAGGGATGACAGAAATAGAGTGTGGGTGTTGATTCCTGCCATGGCTGGGAGCTGGGGAGGAGAGAGAGATGGACAGAGTGATTGATGAGTAGCGAAAGAGGAAGAAAGGGAAGATGGATCAGATGACAATGTGATGGACGAGCTACAGCAAAATGGAAAACGGTGCCACCATTCATCTTTCCCTCGAGAGCAGACCTCTGCTCTGGAAATTTCATCTACCACACCTTTTATTCATTTAGCACAGGCAGTCATCAATGGGTATGTCATGTTAACTTAGATTTGTTCTGTGAGTTCACTATTACCTAAATGAAAGCCTGGAATGAGTGACGTGCAGCCAAGCCACAGGGGGTTAGAAGAATAAGAAAGGTAACAGCTACAATTATAATAATATGTGTGGTACAGTGGGTATGGCTTGAACGTTTTTGTAGAAGTCATTGTGGTATGTTAGTTCCCTGATCACTTGCAGTGAGGGGGAGTCAGGCGACCTGCTTCCCTGACAAATATGTCCACTCATGTCCAGCCAAGTGGATCTGTTCCTTCACTCAGCATCACAAATGGAGATTCGCAGAATTTCTAGGAAAAGTGAGCTTATGCGACATCTCAGGTTACCTGGCTAGAACTGATGGAGACATGATGCCTTTTCTCCGAGGCAGGATCAGTATTGGAAGCTTCGTAGTCGATTACATTAAGTAAGCAACACCTTTTAGAGTGGTCCCAGATCAGTTTGGATAAGAATGTAACCAGATTCTGAGCCTCGAGGGGCCCAGGCACTGTAACCTTGCAAGCTAGCTGCCAGTATGTGTGAATGATGATATACAGATATTGACCTGACAGGCCCTGTTGTGGTTCTTTACAAGGCTATGCAATAATATTGTTGCCAGTCAAACTGCCAATGTGATCCATGGCAGCAGGATGATATTATTCAAAGCCAACGTTTCAGGATCAGCTGAACAATTTTAAGCCTTTATCGTTGATAACCTGGGAACTGACACCAAGACCTGTCACCAACAAGCTTCACTACTCAGATCTCAGCCAAAGAAATGCCAAAGACTTGCAGGGTGATAGAAAAGTCACTTCAAACTCAGTCATCATTAATCACTAGCCCTCATCTGTCATCTGCCCAGTGACACCACCATCATTTCTTATTTTACCCTCACCATCTTCTACCATTACCGGCTGCACAGTAGACATGGTCTGTGCTGGCAGTTAAAAGCACAGATTATTTTTCAGATGATGATGAAACAGGATCTAGAACACACAAACATGCCTGGGCAGAAACAGCTACGGTTTCTCCTTGGAACCTGAAAGGCCAGGCGGCTTTCCTTAGGGAATATAGGCGGCTTACACCACAAAGTTAATCTGTTAATTACAAAAGTGTGATTCATAGTAGCGAAAATGACTCAGTGTAATTACATTTAATTGAAATGTCTGCAATATGGCACTCCTGGAGGATTAATTACTACACACATGGAAGAAGTGGGAACGAAAAATAACATGTAAGAACAGAGACTGTAATAGCGCACTGGGAACAATAGCCTTTAAGGCAAATGTTTGCCGAACTATAACTCAGCTGCAGATATGTTCGTTAACATCTGCTGCCACATTAAGTGACATGAAAGAGAAAGACTTGGTACTGGGCAAAAAGAAAACAGAGGAGGGACAGAAGTATTCTCTGCCATAATTACGAGCACGCATTAAAGTTGTATAATAGTACCATACCTAAAATCTTCTGAGAACACACTCCAGCATGATGGAGAAGCAGAAGGAAGTGGCATGGCCGGCAATAAAACAGTGTACTAAATGCATAGCTTTGTAGCCAAATACAAACGTGTAGGGTATAGCAGACAATGAAATGTTATGTACAGACCTGTTAAGTATTGTTATGTAAAAAGGGCTTGAGATTGACAATGGGCAGTTAGCTTGATTTAGTTTAAATCTTGCAAACAAGACTCTATGAAAATGATGTGTGATGAAATTTGTGTTTAATCAGTCCCTAAATAATTGCATATGTAAACCTAATTACCTGATTATGCTGCCAATTCAAGGCTTCTATATTAGTTTTAACTACACCACTCAATCAGTGTGTCGTGACAAGAGACAGAACCATTCAGATAATTCAAGGTAAAGGAAAAACTGCTCGGGCAAGTTGATAGATATCACACTTCCTGATATGGTCTCCAGAGACCTGCCTTATAAAGATAGGCCTGGACAAATCTAACTTTTTGCTGATAATATTTCACTCTGGTTGCTAATGCCAAAATTAAAAGTTTTGTTTTTAATAATACACTCCTAGACACACTAATGATTTGTGAAAATACACAAGAGTGAAAGTCTAAATAGCAAATATACTGCATACCGTTATTAACATAGAACATTAGTCACAGGAGTAAGACGGCATTGAAGGAAGGATGAAGAAATACAAAAGCATTGAGTTTAAATATAACCATTTCATTTATTTAACAAAATTATAACTCCAAAGTTGGACAGCTCTGCCATCGCTAATTTTCATCTTCTTTTTTTTTTCATTGAAGCGGCACCTTAACCAGCCTAGTAATTTCAACACTTTACAAAAAAATATTACAGTTCTTTAAGTAATTTATTTGTCAGCTGTTAAAAATAAAAAATAAGCATTTAGAAAGGCTAGGAGGACTTTGACATGCACATTCATACTGCACAGACACAATAACCAGACAGCGTCAGACAGGACAGATTTATGAAAAGGAAAGAAGTGTCTGAAGCTTAAGATTTGGAGCATAGTGTGTACAAATAATAAGCAAACAAGATCAGTTAAATTGAGTGAAATGAATAGATGAATTCAGTATTTGTGAAAGTAAACTGTTTTGGATTATAAACTGGAAAAAGCCAAGCGTTTGTTAAAAAATAAATACAATTCTGTTCGAAAACTGCATTGGCGCTTCAGTTTTACACAGTCTCAAGCTTGCATGCACCCTGGAACACTCGTAATTTCAGCCGTTAGGGAGCCCATGGATTCCTTTTTTTGTCCACCTTTTCTGATTCATTTAATTCCCATTTCCCATTATTGGGAAACTGCAGACAGTGTCTAATCCCAAGTGGGATATCTTAGCAGTCATCATGCAAGTGTGCTGCTTGCTCTGGCTCTAGAATTCTGAAGCAATGGAGTCCATTTCACTGGTAGCCAAGGGCAGAGGCAGATCCCAGTCTCTGACTATAGAGGGCATAGTGAGAGTAATAGGGTGCGGAGGTTGGTAAAGAATGCATGGGCAGTGTTGGTGCTGTGGGCAGTGGCATCTTACTATAGGGATGGTATCGAGCCAAGCTCAAACTCGGAGGTGCCCTCAATGAGAAAGAAGCAGGAAGAGAAGCTGGACTGCTCTGGGGAGGCAGATGCAGGTGACATGAGGAGGAGGATGATGGGTATGTGGACAGGAGCTTTCCATCCACACCTGGCAGTGAGGTGTGTGTGCGCAGGTGGGCTAATAGCTCATCAGAGGTGGCAAAGCGCTTATCGCATGGCCCGCTGGCTGAGACCCAGTTGCATGCATGTGGTAGAGGCTCATTGGGCAGCATGAAGCCATACGTGTATAATGGATGAGAGAGTGATGGTGTGATGCTAGAAGACAGTGAGCTCTGGTGGAGCGAGTGCAATGGAGGGTGAGGGGGGTAAACCAATGGGAAGCCGGATTTTAGTGAAGATGAGGGGTCATGAACGCATGTGCCACAGTTGCCACCCAGGTGAGGTGCATTCGGGTAGCTTAAACAGTACGGGTCTCGACACAAGCCCTGCATAAATGAAGGTGGAGATGCTCCAGTCAGTGGGCTTGAACTGGGGTGTTTACCTGCGACCCCTACGCCAGCACCTCCGAGACTAGACTTGGTAGGATCTAAGCCAGGAACAAACTGACTAGGATAACCAGCATAAGTGCCCACTATAGAACCGTGGTAGCCCATGCTGGACGATGGGAGTGGAAAGACAGGGTGACTGGATTTGAAGGGAGAAATAGAAACAGGCCCAAGTCCTCCAGGCTGAGATGGTTGGGGGTCCGATTTGCCCTCGTTACTGGGGCTGCTTTCAGAGCTTGAGCTACTGGAGTTGGCACTCGCTCTTGCATGGCTCGAGTTGGCCAGCTGGGGACTGTCTAGACTCGCCTTACTCGACTCTGCCTCCTTCTTCGGGTTGCTGCTGCTGTCGGAGAGTGCCACTTCCGTGTTTTTTGCCTCCCCGTTTGCAGTCTGTGAATGTCCAGTGGAACGCATGGTGCTGGGTGAAAGAGCATGTCTGTGCGCCTGAGTCTGCGAAGGCGAGCTCACTCTGGAACTTGGAGAAACAGTACGCGCATGGTGGGACTGACAGTTCGGTGTACTACTGCCACCATTACCTCCACCCACAGGAAGACAAAAGCCAGGCTTGTTACTGCTGCTGCTGATACTCCCATCCCTCTGACTGTCTGGGCCTGTTTTGGAGTAAGGCTTGAAACTAGACTTATCATCTGACGAAGGCCGCTGCTCTGCGAGTTTTACGGATGAGGACGAAGTGCGAGACGAGCCTTCTTTCTCACCCAGTCCACTTGACGCAATGGAGGCCAGTTTGGATGAGGATGGAGGATCCGGTTTACCTATCTGAGAACACGTCTGAGCCAAGAGGGCCAGTGGACTCTTCTTAGCATCCAGCTGGAAGGGAAATAATAAATAACTTCAGTGAATGGCAATAAGTATAAAGAAAATAATAAAGATTTTCTTAATTTTATCATTATGTGCACTACAGTGGTCACACTGAAGTGAGAAAAAAGATAGATACAGACTTAGAGTAATGTCACTAGTATTGTCGGGGTATGTTAAGGGATTTTAATTTTCAAGTGTATTAGTTGCCTCTAGTGGAAAAAATACAATAAAAAATAGGACCTGAGAACCTACGAAGGTATGTTCTGACAGTATGTAACTTGTATTGTGTAACTTTTATATACAAAAAGACAACCTTTAGACAAAAATAAATAAATAAATAAATAAATAAATAATATAAAAGTAAAAAAAGGTTAAGTGAAATATAAATATAATTTTTAGTCATGGATTATTTAGATTTATATGTATATTAATACAAACAAAACACAGTCCAATTAATAATAGATTAATTATGTATAATGACAGATTCTAGGCCTATGGTAATCTGAGTAGATCATTTTTACGATTTTAGACTGCTACATTGGAGGAAATTTAAATGATGTATTAAATCAGTTTAATAAGGAGGCCTGGGCTGTTTGGTGACTATAAATGTACTTTGATTTTCTAAACCAGTGTCTCCAGTGAAAGCCTTGGCTGGATAGTGCACAGTGGAGTTAATGTTATATATATAGTACGATCATCTACTATCATCTGGAATGAAGCGAATCATGTTGATGTAGTGTATAGTGTGTGTGTGAAATAGTGTATAATGAAATGGATGGATAATGCAGTAAATAGTGTCGATTATAGCTTAATAAAGTGAATAATGCAGTCTTGTGCATAATAATTAAAAAAAAATCATAAAATGCATAATGCAGGATATACTATAGTGTAAGCTGTCACTAGTGAGAAGTGAGTAGTGGAGTATGCTATAGTGTATAACACACCTCGATGCTGACTGGGGCAGATGTCAGGGGCTGCAGGTACTCCGGGTGGAGCAAGTGGCCCGAGTGCGCGGTCAGCATCTTCACTACTTTAATGGGGAGACGCTTCGCCTGACGCACAGGATCCGAGGGCTTTAACCAAGCGGTGGGGGACGTGTCCTTAATTCCAGCGGGCTTTCTGAAAATGAAGTTACCGTGGTGGCTGTCGGAGGTCGGGCTGTGTAAAACGGAAACTGCTGGAGATCCACTTAGAGGGTGGTGCATTGGGTGCGAGACTGAGCCGAGGAGCGGGTGCGCAATCGATCACAGAGGACACATCTTCATGGGCTCAGAGGCTGGGTTTTATACCCATGGCGTATTCTGGAATAAAATAATCCACAACACAAATGTCCAATCTTTTTTTTTTTCTTCTTTTCTTCAAAAGCAGTGCTTGTTACAGGTGATGAATATTTACTCCAAAGCTGTTCATAGTTCCGTTCCGTGTGCGCACTGGATGTGAAGCCGCAGATCATCCACACCGCAAAATACTACAACTCTTCGTTTTTTTTTAAATACAGCAGATCTTTAAGACTATCAGTAGGAAAAAGCAAATCCACAATAACTCAGAGACAAAACAGAAATAATACCAACCCCAAAAAGCCCACAACACGATGCGCTGCGCTGCGCTTTGCTCTCCGCTCCTTTGCGCACCAACCCAACGCGCTCCCGTCCGCCTTGCGCATGTAATTCAAGTAAACCAAACCCAAGGAGGACCTTCCAAGTCCGCGAGCCGCCGACCAATCAGCGCTTCCTGCATTGCTAATGAGAATCCAGGGCGGAGCTCTTGCCTCTGACCCCACCCATCGATCCTTTGTCATATCCGTGTTCATTATGGCACGAGAGTGACAGCAAGGCTCTTCAAATGTCATTATAGATCAGGCTCTCTGTGCACTAGGGCTTGATAAATGAGATCTTACCTGCTTCAGGATCCACAGAGCAGCAATAATGAAGTAGCTGAGGTAGGGCATGAGAGACAGAAGGCGCATGGTTCAGGAAAAAAAAACCCTACACAAATCACCAGCAAAGGGGATATCTCTCCAAGCCGACACTTAAATTGGCCTATAAATCTAAAACCAACACTGGAGACTAGCAATTTGTTATAGCACAGATCTATAAGTTTGAACCAAAAGAACCCGTTTAGAAAAAAAAAATAGCCAGAGCACACTAATATCCTGCGAAATGCTTCGGAAGCAATATCCATATATTTTATAGGATAATCTTTTTTTCCCCCTCCCACCAATCTTTTAAATCAGGGTTTAATTATGGATGACAGTGCTTCAACATGCCCCCTATTTCAGCTCTATACATTTCTGTTAAAGTAAATTAAATGTAATTTGCTGCTTGTGCCCTCTGGAATCAATTGTGCACTAAAAGAAACCCAGTAATAAAACAAGAAGGACTCTATAGTTCTGTCTGTAAAGTGGAATGTTAATAACTTTATTGCATTGCTGCTCCACACTGATTTGGCAATGAGCTAATTTTGTTAACCTAATTACACAATGAATTGGTTAAAGAGCTTAAAAATCATGCCTGACAAGTGCTATTAGTGGCAGCCTGAAATAGTCACAGCTAGTGAGGCTCTGAAGCCGAGAATCCTTTAGCCATCTCAAATGACTGAGGAATGTACATAGATCTATTCTATATAATATGAGCATGAACTCAATTTGGTGAATGATGGATGTCTTATTCTGATACTTTCTGGGACGTTGTTGTCCAAAGTACGCATTTCAGTGTACACTTATTTTTTTGTTTGATTATGTGATATTGCATGCTGCTTGGACATGTTGCTATCCGAAACACCATTTTAAGAGCATTTTATTACAGTGGATGGTGAAAATGATTGTTTGCTCTTAAGTGATTATTAATGAACATGAGATAATGTTTGACAGTAGTGTTCTGGGCACCACACTGATGTCTGACCTCTGTCAGACATTTGCAGACTCCCTCTGAGGTTAACCGAGGTCAGTGTAGCGATAAGAAGATTGCTGGGGCAACAGTCTCAGGCAGAAAGGTCAGGGGTTAAGTTGCACTGAAGTGCATGCGGTCTGATGTGTTTACTGTTCTACTGCTTTTTGTTAGATCAGACACAGATGGTTAGTGTGTCTGCATAGTTGTAGGTGTGTGTGTGTGTGTGCAAGAGAGAGAGAGAGAGAGAGAGAGAGAGAGATACGTTTCTGTAACGTTGCTTACTTTTGTTCAGCACACTTTGACAAGGGGTTCGCAAACATTTTGTAGCCAGGAATTTAATTGTAAAAATAAATCCCACATACCCCCTCAGTACTGATTTAGTTCATGAAGACAAGATTATTAAATTCATATTATTTAGATGGGCGGCATGGTGGTGTAGTGGTTAGCACTGTTGCCTTACAGCAAGAAGGTTCTGGGTTCGAGCCCAGTGGCCAACAGGGGCCTTTCTTTGCGGAGTTTGCATGTTGTCTGCATGGGTTTCCTCCAGGTATTCTGGTTTCCCCCACAGTCCAAAGACATGTGGTTAGGTTAACATGGGGCAGCCTTTGGCTGAAGTGTCCTTGAGCAAGGCACCTAACCCTCAACTGCCCCCCAGGCACTGCACCATAGCTGCCCACTGCTCTGGGTATGTGTGTGTACTCATTGCTCACTTGAGTGTGTGCATGTGTGTGTTCACTGCTTCAGATGGGTTAAATGCAGAGGAGGTATTTCACTGTGCTTGGGTGAGCATGTGACAAATAAAGTCTCCTTCTTCTTCTTCTTTTTCAACATTCCACTGGCACATTAGGTCTAATTTGACATTATTTATAAGCCTACTTGTTTTTGAGTTATTCATTCCTGGATTAAACCTGTTCAACTGATCAGTCAAATACTATTAATATAGAGTAAGAGTGCTGGGGGAGAAGTCCAACTCCATGTCCACGCTGTCCCCCGGTGGGCAACATATCAAAGTAAGGGACTGCCAGCCAAGGTGAAGTATGGTGGAGACTTCGTGTGCCCTGGCGCCGCCGCTGTAGCCGTGAAGGCTTGGCTGGAACCCCGAAACGATGCGGCCAATGGAGCTCTGGCACCCCGCTCCACAAGGGAACCAGCATCAGTGGTGTAGCTCCTCACCGGCCCGATTGTCTTGCACTATAGCCTGCCGTCGGATCACTGCTGTGGAGACAAGTGGTGCGGGTGGGAATTGCGCAAGCTCGCCACAACCATTATCAACAAATCTTCACGCAGGCTTTCTCATCTACCTCCCAGACTCCACCCAACTGCCCCAGCCGGCATCTTCCCTTGCACCATCTGCCCCCAGATTTGTGGGTCCCGCATTGGTCTCCTTTCTCACACGCGGGCCCATGGAAGGCATCGAGGGAATGGACATTGGAGGGGAGGAAGATGAAACGTCATCGTCGACCACGACGGACTGCCATAAGCAAGAGTGAGAGCTCAAAACATTAAAATACTGTCATAATTTTGTTAATGGTGGGTTGTAATTTCCATCACTTTAACTAAGACCCCCTGGTTTTGCTTCACGTTGAGAACCACTAAGCTGGACAAATGAAACAGGAAAAACTATGTACATAGTGGCCAAAGAACAAAATAGGAAGTTTCTCTGGAATTGGCAGGCTGATTTCTGTTAGATTTTCAAAAAATATTGAACATGGCAGGTCAAACTACAACTACTATGTGCAACTTGCACAGTAAGTACTTTCTGTAACCCTAATCTCAAAATTGTCAGTTCATCAACCAAAATGTCACTGATGCTTTGTATGGGAAATACATTTTCCATTTCTTCATTAATTTCTTATAATCTCACCATTCTCTCCATCAGACCACAGGCCTGATCATGCTCTTAGCTTTATTGTCAGTGGGAATGTTACCAGAGGATGACCTCACCATGGGGTCATGACCTCAGATATGAGCTGCTCTAGCAGACACACTGATCCTCTAAATCAGTGGAATGCTTATTCTGTTATTTCATATCTCACCTATTCATCCTTCTTTGACACACACCTCCTAAATGTTTCTTTATCTCTTTTCACATAGGCCTAGTCATTTTTAGTTACTGGTTACAGAAAAAACACACAAAAAAGAGATAATTTACAACCCGGTTTGTTTTCAATCCAGTCATCCAGATGAGTGAAGGCAGTGTAGTTGAGTTGAAAAGCTTGAGAAACAAACAGAGAGGAGGAGATCAGAGTGAGAGAAAGAGAAAGAGAGAATAAAAAGACAGCAGGGGTTAGGAAAGTCGAATGGCCAGTGAGAGAAAGGGCCTGAGAGGGGGGTGTGGTAGGAACAATAAGGAATTACTATAGGATGTTTCATGGGTTGCCTTGAAGTTGCTCGTCAACAGATGTGTCACCATGTTAATGACTGATTGCTGTTTCCTGTTGTGGACGGTGGTCAAGCAGGTCTCCAGTTGTGAGGTCAATAAATCTTGTGGATGGATAAGTGGACCTGATGGCCATTCTACCCACACAGAGGCACTTCATTTTAATGACACTTTAGTGGCTGTTCTTCAGAAAAATGTGCTTCTTTGAGCAGAACAAGACTTTAAATGTGTTAAAGAAAAACGATCTGTCTGTATTTCTCATTTAATTACTAAGGAACATCACAAAATGTTTCAAAGAACAAAAGATAGTGAATTAGTAGCAACAATTTTAGTTTAACAAGATGAGCAACAAAATTAGTACAACCCCAATTCCAAAAAAGTTGGATGCCGTGCAAACTGTCAATAAAAACAGAATGTGATAAACTGCAAATCTTGGAAACCCTATATTTCATTGAAAATAGTACAAAGAC